>JASDQU010739339.1:94696-115907 GCA_032191745.1 Picea mariana | reverse complement strand
CCCCCTCTTGGTTGTCTTAGTAATTTCAACATGTTACAACACAATGGTTTTTAATTTTAAGACTTTGACATAGAAAATATTAATGCCAATAAATGTCATAAAAATAAAACACTTCCTCCTTGGATTCGTATGGTGGTTGTCTTGTATGGATTGATGGCATAACCAATTTGTCTAATCATAGGCCCATTTGATTTTTCATTTCTTGGAGGGAAAATAAATGCGTATCCATAAAATGTGTTATATAATGAATGTTTCTCATTTGAAATTTCCTTAATTGCCTTGCTTGTATCAAAACCTTCTAGAACCTTTTACCTATATCACAAATTGAGGATGGATGGGTGGATTACTTGGTGGGAGGATGTGCCTGGTGAACTATGTCCTTTCTACATGGGTGAGAACATGCAACATTTGGTGTAACTGTATTTGAATCATTCAAGAGGGGCTTGAGGATGTTTCTAAGGCCCTTCAATTCACCCATTTTGATGAAGAAAAACAAATACATGCTCCAAGCTTTACAATATATTGAGTTTGGATGAAATCTAGCAGGATAGAAATGCTCAGTTTCAAGCTCAACAACATTGGCTCAATTTGAGAGATAGTCCCCCTAAGGCCTTCATTGAAGTCATGGAAATTAAAGAAGCTAGTCAAAAAATAATTGTTCTCAAGAATTTGAATAGCTAGATAAATGATCAAATGGGAATTTCTAGCTCATTATTTGATGACTTTTCAATATTAGGACTTCCAAAAGAAAGAGAGGTGGCCATGAAACATTGCCTCAATGTTGTTTTGGTTAATATTATAGAGGAACAAAATCATGCATGTGATCATGGCTTATCTATGGATGACTTGATTACAACTCTGCATGAGATGTAGGATGATAAATTGCCTATGTTTGATGGTTTCCCATGTGATTTTTACAAAGCCATGTGGATTTTATTAAGGACTAGATTACTCTAGGATAAAAAATATCCCTTAGGAAAGAGTCTTTGGGGTGGGAATTAAACAATATTTCTTTGAGTTTATTCCCAAGGTGGGTGATCTTGAGTTGATTACAAACTAGAGGAAAATTATGTTGTTCAACCCTTCCTACATGCTTTTGACAAAAGCCTTATCTCTTCATCTCAAGTATATTTTTCCAAATATTTCCATGGTAGAATATACAATATTTATCCATGGTCGATACATTTTAGACAATGTTATCATTGTTTGGGAGGACAAATTATCACATCATTGTTTGGGTTGTTTCCTCGACTTTCAAACTCTCTAGAAATAATGATAGACAAATACCAGAAAATAAATTGCTTGAGTTACATTTATGCCTCCATATATGAGTCAAAGGTCCTTTATAATACAAAATTGGGCCAGTCTAAAACAATAACAGAAATGTGAATAATGTATCAGGTCAAATTATGACATCGTCTAGCTTTGGCATTATAAAGATAGTGTCAAATTATTAATTATCCATTAATTCTCCCCTTTTTCTAACTAATTTTTCTGATTCGATGGAGTTTAGGTACAATCGAACAAGTACCTATTATACATATCATCCTCAAGCAAGGGAATTTCTATAGGAAGGGGGGAAAGTGTTATGTCCAACACATCTAATAGGGCGAGATCAACTAGAGGTGAAAAGGTCAGAATAAAATTCTGTAGGCACATGGAATTCTTTCTTGTTGAACGAGGTTCATGTTCTTATGACAATGAGAGTGTTGATAATTATGGTAGTTTCCGGAGGTATTAACCTCTATGTGTAACCTTGATGAGACTAGAATATTCTGGGAAGCAAGAGAAACCCTAAAATGTTGGATAATAACCCTAGTAGACAAGTCGGCTCAATAGATTAATAAATATTGAGTTATTAGCCTCCAGGAAGAGAAGTCAGCCTAGTCAGATGAGTTGGAGAAATATAAATAGAGGGTGTTAAATATCATTTGGTCTCGCTCAGTTGCAACTTCATAAGGACTAGAGGTACGCATGATTGGTGGAGAACTGCAACTGTTGTAGTAGTGACGTAGTCTTGGGTTATGGTTTGGACTTTATGTTTGGTATTTGGATGTTGTTTCTTGGTATGCTAGACTTGGAGAGAGGTACACTACCTTGGTTGACTATTGATCTACTTCCAAAATTATTCTATTTTTCAAGGTTAAAGGTGCTCGGGGGTGGACTTTGTGCCTATGGTTGGGTGACAATATTGCTATATTATCTATGGTGAAAACAAGCACATCTCTTATATTCTAATAGGTTGAGGGTACACACCTCCTTCATTCATTATAACCACTGGAAGGAAGATAAGCCATACATTATAAATCTCATTGAAATAATACCACTAGGGTTTCTAGCAAGTGCAATTACTAAAGCACTGTTGCTAGGGTTTCTAGCAGGTGCAGTTATTGAAGCATTGCCGCTAGGGTTTCTAGCAGGTGCAGCTGCAAAACCCTACACCTTTTGCCCAACACTTTATGATGGAACATTTTAACCAAGGAAAGGATATCCTAGTGTGTCTTAGTATAGTGCACCTATTGACACTTTCAGAAGGAAAAAATCTCAAGGTTGATATTTTGGGTCAAAGTCAATGTTTGACCAGTGAAAACCAAAGTTTGACTAACTATCATTCAACAAAAATTATGAATAAAAAGGCATATTGTCTACACTATTAAGATCTTGCAGTATCCCTTGAAGATACCATGTGGATAATTGACAGTGGAGCTTCCTGGCACATGACAGAAGACCAGGTCAGACTTTCCAATATGAATGAAAAAAATACATCTCACAAAGTAGAACTTGGAGACAAGAACACCTATCCAAAGGAATTGGTCAAGCCTCCATCAAATTGGAATCAGGTAAAAATGTTCATTTGAGTAATGTCTTATATGTACCCTGTTTAGAAAAGAAGCTTGTATCTATCTCTTTCTTAGAAGACAAAGGAAATATAATAGCCTTTGTAGATGGTGAAGCATTGTCTTGGTCTAGAGACTCCAACATAGAGAATTCTAGAGTTATTGGAACTCGTGAAGACATATTATATATACTACTAGAACGAAATGATGAAGTTGTTGTACATGATGAAGTCAATCCTATTGAACTTTGGAGTAGAAGGTATGCTCATCTTAACTATCAAGAAGTACCTTTCCTCAAGAAAATGGTTGAAGGAATACCAGAACTACAATCTATACATGAAGGAATTTGCAGAGGATGTGCACTTGCTAAGAATGTTAAGAAGCCATTCTCAAGTAGTGATAATAGATCTAAGGAAATCCTAGATCTAATACATTCAAATGTTTGCGATCTGATTCCAGTCAAATCTCTAGGAGGTTCTCTTTATTATGTAACCTTCATATATGATTACTCAAGAAAGACTTGGTTATACCTCTTGAAGACAAGGATGAAGTTTTCAACAAGTTTCATGAATTCAAGGAAAAAATAGAAAACCTCACAAACAAGAAAATCAAAACTTTGAGAACAGATAATGGAGGAGAATACGCATCCAAGGAATTTGTTGCTTTTTGTAAATCAATAGGGATTAGGGAGGATCCAAATGTTCCTCATAACCCTCAAAAAAATGGTGTAGCATAAAGGAAGAATAGATCTATTGAAGAAACCACGAATACACTGATGAATGATCAAAGTCTATCCATGTTCCTATGGGGAGAAGCAACCATGACAACAATATATGTTCAGAACATAAGTCCCCACCACAGATTGAAGGATATGACTCCATAAGAAGCATTCTCAGGAAAGAAACCTAGTTTGGAACACTTAAGAATCTTTGGTTGTCCCGTTTAAATTCATGTTCCCAACGACAAAAGGAAGAAACTAGAAACCTCAATAAGGAAAGGCATATTTCTTGGATATAGTGAATCTTCCAAAGCCTACAAAATCTATATTCCATAACAACATAAGATTGAAGTCAGCAAAGATGTAACTTTCAATGAGAAGTTGGCTTTCAAGAAATCTATAGAAGACTCCATGGAAGAGGAATATGAAGATCCTAAAGAAGAAAGCACCAATTTTCCATAAATTTAAAATGAAGAGCCATAACAACTTGATCATCCAATGCAACCATGTAGACCTATTGAATCAATAAATATAACCAAAACTAGAAAACTTCCAGCTTGGATTGAAGCTACTCTACAAGAAGCAGAAAAAATCAAAGTTCCAAGTGGTACTTTCAGAGAAAACAAGAAGCCTAAAAGATTCTCCAGCTATGCAAGCTGTATGAAAAAACTTATAAATGAAGAACCCACCACATTTGAAGTAGTAGTTCAAAAGAAACAGTGGAAAGAAGCCATGACAGAAGAATACTAGTCTATCATGAAAAATGACGTGTGGGAAATTGTGCCTAGACCCAAGGAAAAATCAATAACTTCAAAATGGGTTTACAATATCAAACATGCAGTAGATGGAAGCATAGATAAATACAAGGAAAGGTTCGTGGCTAGAGGGTTCTCCCAGAAAGAGGGAGAATATTATGACGAAACCTTTGCTTCCGTTTCTAGATACACTTCTATTAGAGCCATCATGTCCCTTGCTTCTTCCATGGGATGGATTTTACATCAGATGGATGTAAAGACAACGTTTCTCAATGGAGCAATTGAAGAAGAAGTGTACATTGAATAATCTGAAGGCTTTGAGGTACATCCCAAAGACACTCATGTTTGCAGATTAAAGAAAGTCCTGTATGGACTCAAGCAAGCTCCAAGAGCTTGGCATGCCATAATTGACAGTTAATTAATAAGACTTGGTTTCTCTAAGAGTAATGAAGATCCAAATCTATACTAAAAGATTGTGAACAATGCACTTGTGATTCTACTGTTGTATGTCGATGATTTATTCTTGACAGGTGCAGAGTCTCTCATCACCCAATTTAAGAGGGAGTTAGCTTCTGAGTTCGACATGAAATATCTTGGTCTCATTCATTATCACTTGGGACTAGAAGTGTGGTAGAATCACAACGAAGTCTTCCCTGGACAAGGAAAGTATGCAGTAAAAATCCTTCAGAAATTTGGAATGATGGATTGTAAATCCATGGCCACTCATATGACCACAGACATAAGAAAAGCAAGAGACTCATATTCTGATCCAGTAGACCCGTCCCTGTATCAAAAATTGATTGGGTCGTTGATGTATCTAGTGAATACTCGACTTGATATTTGCTTTTCTATAAACACTTTAAGCTAGTTCCAGGTGGAACTCATACATGAGCAATGGATAGTTGCAAAGCATGTTCTAAGATATATTCATGGGACGTTAAACTATGGTTTAATATACACCTCAACCAGTGATGTACAACTTCATGGATTCCCAGATTTAGATTGGGCAGGGAGTACAAAAGACAAAAAGAGTACTTCAGGGATGTGTTTCAGCTTGGGTTGTGCTATGATATCATGGGCTAGCATGAAACATAAGTCTGTCACACTCAGCACTGCAGAAGCAGAATATATCACAACATGTGAAGCATGTATCGAAGTAGTATGGATGAGGAAGATGATTTCTTGACTATTTGACTAAGTACCATATTTGACCATAATATACTGTGACAATCAAAGTTGTATGAAGCTATCAGAACACCCAGTGTTTCATGACTGATCGAAACATATTGAGATCAAATACTACTTTATTCATGATAAATTCCAGGAAGGAGAAGTGAAACTCCAATATATCTCCACATATGAACAAGTAGCAGATATTTTGACAAAACCTCTATTTAGAATAAGTTTGCGTACTGAAGAGACAAGATGGGGCTCATGGAGATAAATCCCTTAGTTGAAACGGAAGAGATGGCTCCCCAGGTTGGGAGGGAGCACTGATATGTTATTGACATATGGTCAGTGATTTTCTAGTTTGGAAAATGGTCCAGGTTGGGCAGTCACTTTCCAGTCCAGAAAGTGGTCCAAGATTTTTGACGGATAGTCATTTTCATAACAAAAATGGTCTGATAGATTGTTGATGTACCATAAACAATGATTCCCCTTGTGGCCAATGTGGGGGAATGGTCTACGACAATCATTCTCCTTGGCAGCCACTCTGAGAAGTGGTCAAGCAGAACGGTTCACCTCTCCAGGTAGTAATTCTTCCGAAGTTTATAGTTGTGAGCATTTTCGAAGAATGGTCCGATGTAGGAGGTTGGTGCAGGACAATCATTTTCGTAGGAAATGGTCTGGACAATCATTCCATAGGGAAAACTCATTCTCTCTAGGTTACATTGTGATTAGTGCTGAAATAATAGCCCAATTATGTTGAATGGCACATGTTCAACAATCAAGGACAATCATTCCCTAGGGCAGACTCATTCTTTCTAGGTTGCAAAGTAATTAGTGCTAGAAGAATGGCCCAGTTAGGGTGAATGGTCTAGGTAAATCAGAGACAATTATTATTCTATGCTTGGGAAGAATAGTCCAGATAGCCCATGGCTGATGTTTAACTTTTTGAGGGCAGATGTTATTTCAAATCTCACAGATGTGAGTGGAAGAATGGCCCATATGACTCAATTTGTATCATGATATTGTTGATATCATATGATATGATTGTTGTGGAGACTGTATGTTTTTATATAGTAGTTATATGCTACTGTAGTGGATGTGATCCACTGGTAGTGACTGTGTGTCATTGGTTAGTAGCATTGTGCTACTAGGAGTGGTTGTGTACCAATGATTAGTAGTTGTATACTACTACTAATATACACAGTTGCGTTTTATTAGATGACATTGTTCTAATTGCAATGGAGACTATCTAGTTGGATAATGATGGTGGTGCTCTGTTGGGCCCCAACAACTCCCCCTAATTTTTTACAAAATTTAAAGGGCCCCCAATTATAATGAGCTACATAATCAAAATTTTCAAATAGTTCCATACCTTGGCTTGCTTTGAGACAAACTTAAGACATTCAATATAATATGAGACATTCATTACAAGAGTATATGTCCAAATTTAGAAACGAGCATAGAAATCTCAATTTAAACAAAAAACGTTAATGTTTATCAACTGTTTACTTTCATTTAAATTATGATTATGTGTTCTTTCTTTTGCTCATTAGCAAATTTGACTATTTTGAATAATGGGTTCAATACTTCATCAAATAATATCTTGGNATTTGGTGATATTAATTAATTAAATTCTTTTTTCATTTTGCATCTCATTTCAAAATAAAATTAATAATGAAAAAGATAATTATCTATCATTTGTTTGATTTTGTAAAAAAACAAAATTAATGTTTTTCTCTGCTCCATTAACTCGAAGTTTCTAGAATTTTAAGATCATATTTGAAGGGAAATTATAACAATGTTTGTTTAGAACTTATAGTTAGTTTAAATTCATTTTTGATTTTATTGTTCTACATTTTGTTTTATTCACAATTTTTAGGTTATTAATTTATGTTTCTTTTTGTTTCATAGGTTTCTATTATCAGTTATTTGGTACTGATCTGATCATGGATTGATTTTATTATCTAAATACATTCAAGATGATTGATCCAAAAATAATATTGGATTGCTGCAAATAAATTTATGAACAACAACAGATAAAATTTGGAAATGTGTCAAGAACATAGACACTATTTTGCGGGATTGATTGCAGCCAAATCGTGAAGAATTTGAAGAAACTATTGAAAACCCATCTCCCAAATGGACCCATTTAGCTTCTGCGTAAAATTTTTCCCAAAAAAATGCACGATTTTAGAGATATGTGTGTCTCTTTACGAGGAAAATTTCAGGTGGCGGAAATTATTAGTGACGCCTAGACTATTCATTCATTGTATAAATATATGAGAAAGTCCAAAGCCATGGAGATCTAAAAAATTGAGAGGAGGATTTTTGTCATTTCTCTTTTGTATATTATTTATTTTGTAATTTTTTTTTTTTTCAAATGGAGTAACAGATGGCTGAAATCTTTGGGAGAATGGATAAGTATTTTCAAGAAGAATATGGAATTCTAGGTTGCTTAATGGTTTTTGTTCTGTGAGTAAAATGTTTTTTCTTTCATTATAATATCTTCATATTCTTTGAATAATTGTTTATGTATTGATTTAAATTATCTTTAGTCTTTTTTATCAATACATGGTTAATTGCTATCATTTATGTATTATTTTTTTCAATCTTTAAAAGTCTATTATCTCAAAAATTCCTTTTGGATCACAGTATGGGCATGCGATTTTGAGAAAGAATATGGGAAAACAATTCATCTTTGGCTTTACACCTGTGTGATGCTTATTTCATTTCATTCTTTCATTACCATTGTATTATGAGAATATTATTATGGTTGATTTTATCTTTAATTTGTCATCATAT
Source organism: Picea mariana (assembly GCA_032191745.1). Classification (NCBI taxonomy): domain Eukaryota; kingdom Viridiplantae; phylum Streptophyta; class Pinopsida; order Pinales; family Pinaceae; genus Picea; species Picea mariana. The sequence goes on along the minus strand of JASDQU010739339.1, from coordinate 107,625 downwards.
GGTGTTTTCATACCGTTAAATGTTATATGTTGTCCATAATTTGTTATTCCATTCTGTATGTGCGATCAATTTGTCATTTGATTATTATTGAATTTATTCCTAATGTTAAATGATGGATAAAATCAATACTCAGAATTGAGTTTTCTCTCCTTCTTAGTTGTTGATTATCATAAGATCACATGATTTTTAACCAGTCATCATTCTGCTGCTATATTCTCATTCCAACACATCAAACACTTTTTTAAATTTATTTTGGAAGTACTAGTATTTTTCTGTCACTGGTTTTCCTCACAAGCAGGACAAGAAGGAGCTCAGACAACACAGAAAGATAATACTAGTTTCGCTGATCAACTACATGTTAGTCTGTGTGTTATTTAGTTAAATTATTTATTAATGAAACGGTGATTACATAAATTAGTTTTGACTGTTTATGTATCATTGTTTCAATCGTATTCATTTAGTATTTATTTGTTTAATAACTTAAAAAAGAAGAAGAAGAAGCGTGGTTCATATTTGATTCAAAAACTTTATCAAACAATCATTTTCGCAAGATTTAATGCAAACCTTGTAAACTGTATATAAACTGTTCATAATCATTTGTATATTCACATTCTTAGATAAATATTTGTAATTATTGTGTCGATTGTTAGAATCTTTTCTTTAGTTAGTTTATTTCATTTTGCTATCTTTAGGACCCTAGTTGGCTAATAGAGCCATTCAACCCATCAAGATAGGTCATACCAAACGGCTTGGGTTAATTAGACAACCCCAGACCGGGTCTATCCTTCCAGTTGACGGTGTGTCACTTACGCCCGTAAAAAAATGGCGTTAGAAGGACGACAGAGGTAAATTTAATGATTAAATGTTTTATCCCTCAGCCTGTCATAATTCCAGATTTAACAACATTTCTTCTGTGTCATCTTGAAATGCATTAGAAGGCAGGCCAGACTGACAAGATGGCCTTGTAGGAGTCTTTGTTTTGAATGCATTTAATTCCCCATGGCTCCCTAAATCACTATGTTGGAACATGCTTTCCACTTCTCATGACCTGATATTCCCAACGAGACAATCTCTCTCTTGTCCAAACTCACCTTTGATGCTGGGGGGGATGTATCTGCAAAAGACCATCTTAACAAGTTTTGGTGTAAATGCATCAAGCATGATATTTCTGATTTAAAGGTTTTATGCAGATTGTTTGCTTTCATTTTCAGGGGGCGGATTAAACATTGGTTTGAGTCTTTTCCAGCATATCACATTATTGATTGGTTTCTGTTTTAGATGAATTTTTAGATGCTTTTGAAAAATATAATTACAATCAATTATGTGAAGAATTTCAGACTTTACTAATCAATGAAAATTCATCTCCAGAAGGATTTTCAACAAGAATCCATCATGTTCTCTGTAAATTTAATCTTGATGACATGTCATTTGTACTAAATCTCCTCTATGATTCTTGCATCCCTTTCATCCAGTCACATTCAATTGTGAATGATGAATCGGTTCCAAATCCTATCACTCAATTGCGAGAAGAATTTTGTTCAGAGGATGAGAGGAATCCATCTGAAAGTTTTGAACAAGCAAGGGAGGTAGAATCTATTGAAAAGGTTCTTATTGACAATCAAATTGGTTTTTCCTCTGAATCATTGTATACTTTGTCCTCGACCATCGTGGAAGAAGATTTGATGTTGGGTCAAGATGAATGTCCATATTCTTCTAACCCTTTCTCTAATCAGTACTTAAATTCAGTTATTGAAGAACACTTAGGTGATGAAAACGATCTTAATCATTCTAACATTCCAATGAAACTGATTAGAGATGTAGATCTGCAATTGGAAGAAGAAACCTTAAATCCTCATCTACAAATCATACCTTATCCACAAGAAATATCAGATGTTTGTCGTGAAAGTTTTGAATTATCTATCATACAGNACAGGAGACAAATTTAGATGATCATATTATGCTGAAGAATTTATCACCAAAACAGAGTGAAAGTTTTAAGGAAAGTAAAGAGGAATGTCTTGAGAATACCGTTGTTAAATATCATAGCTCAAGATATTCTTTTCATGTGCTCATTTATTATTCCTTTTACTCTTTATATCTCGATCTCTTCTTAGATTTTGGTGGACTTGATACTTTACCCACAGTATCTTACTCTTTGCCATCACAATCAAATCTTTTCGATATGCCAAAATTTGTTGAAATTAATTCCAAGCATAACATTTATGAAGTTGGATTTGATGATCTTTCACTTTCGTCACTCACATGGAAAAATGACATGTTGCAAGATGATTTTACGCGATTTATTGTTGAAAAAGACAATGCACTTATTCTTATGGAAATCAAATATTCTATTCGTTCTTTGATTGGTTCGAATTTTAATGTTTATGATTCACAATTTGAAACAACCAATATCACCAAAGGAAGCACTCAAACCAATAATCTAATTGATGTCATGAATCCTCTTATGATGTGTTTCCCATTGATATATCCATTTCATCAAAGTCATAGTTTGCATCCTAATTTTTATGATAGGATCTTAGAATGGCTTGAAGATTCGTATCTAAAAAATATTCATAATAAAGATAAAGTTGTGCTTGCTTTGTTTCTACCTAAATATCTAGGAAGTAACCATTACATGATTTTTTTAGATCCTCCATGTGAAAAAATTGATGGACACTTGGAGAATTGTCATCAGGATGGGGCACTTCGTCCTTGGTTGATGGTTATGTCGGGTCCCCATAATATTGACAATTTTTCCAAACTTACTTACACTCTTCCATGCCATTATGACCCATATCATGACCGGATTGCAGAATGGTTGGAGGATTCATACATCAAGAAGTTTCAAAAAAATGGTAACATTGTGCTTGTTTTGTTTTTAAAAGAATATATAGGAGGTAAGCATGACATATTTGTTTTGTATCTGCAAATACTACATTCTTTTATTCCGATTTTCGAATTTCTATGCCTTGCAGGATTGAAGATGCTCTTGTGGTTGCATTGGAAATACGATTTTACTTAGCGTTTTGATCTATTTAGTAGTTTAGAGTAGGTTTAGGAGCAAGTTTCCTTTAGTTTTCTTTCTCAATATTTCTTTGTGTAATAATGCAGTTATGAACACAAGTGGGTACACCAAGAGAACCATAATATGAATATTGTCAGGGAAATCCACTTTAAATCTTTTTCTCTCTGCTTTTCGTTGAATATTTCTTTTCAAAAACGCATTATCATCATGAAAATTTTAAATGGAAAGTAAAGAGATAAGTAAATTTGAACTATGAATTCAACCTTGACCCAAGGTGCCATGAGTAGGACTGTACTCATCTTAATAAGGATTTTTCTATTTTCTTTTAGTCTCTTTTATTTTTAATAATAATGCTTGGTCAAAGTAGCATCTCATGCATCACTATCTTAAGAAAAGAACTTGCTCGCACATGATATTTTATATGATTTAGTTCTTCCTTTATTTTACAGTGAGATGCTACTGGATCCAAAAGCTCAAGTTTATCTTTGGCCAAAATCGTTTCCTGAAAAGTTTTCTTTTGCTGTTTTGATTTTGTGTACTTCTGATTTTGAATCCCATTAATAAAATTTGATTTGGTTTGTTGTGTGTTTTTTTGTTTTCTTTGATTGTTTTGAATGAGTTTTCTTCTTATTTGTCTTTTTGAATCAATATATTTATGATCAAAGAGCTATTGTTGAAGGAAGCATTTATTTTAAGACTTGTAGCAAATTGAAATAGTTCAAGAGGTCTTGATATTAAGATATAACTCATACAATTGATTTTTAAGTCAATTGTCACTTTTATTTTGTCCTCAAATTGTCTTTGCCAGAGTATTACACCAGATACATGGTTTAAATATTTGAGAATTACGATGATCTTTAAACTTTTTACACCGTCCATATTCTTAAGGAATCATTTTTAAGTGCTTCCCCATTCTCTAGATGATTTCTTAAAGGAAATCTAAAATCTCTAAACCATGATAAAACTTCCAGTTTTGAAAGAAAATAAATAACATGATCAACTATTCACATGTATTGCAATTAACCTCTAGTATCACCCCACTCTCTTTGTCATCAATAAATCTATAATTGTATTACTATTTAAAAGTGGCATAAGAGGGTTGGAAGCACTTAAGTGTGGGAAGTGTGTGTAAACCCGTCGAGGTACTGAACAGGATCGCTGGCAGCGGGTAAATGCACACATGATACCAAGAAAACTTCACCGGGGTACTGAATAGGCCTGCTGGCAATGAAGCAATGTCAGGTCGAGAGGCAGTAGGTATATGTTTTTAAATTAACTTTTATGGAAGTATACATCATGTGGATACAACTATTGGATGAGATTAAAGCATTTGAGTGGGTTAAATGACATCCCCACCGAGGCTATGGACGCCTGCTGGCAGCAGTGGCTCTGTCAATGGTATTGAATTTATTTTATAAACATCGTGACTCTTTAATTAAGACATTATTTTAGGTTATAATCCGCTACAAAGAAAATTCTATTGTCTGGTTATAACATTCAGCTTATCCTAATACTATATGGTCTCAAAGTGAATTTATTTCAGGGAGCTTAAATCCTTTTTCAAGTCTTATTCTTTTCTTCCTGAGATGAAATCTTACCAGATCAGAAATAACTGCTTCACCAAGTAAGTCACCATTTGTTGGGTCCCAACAACTCCCTCTAAATTTTTACAAAATTTAAAGGGCCCCCATTAGAATCTTGATAATTATAATGAGCTACATAATCAACCTTTTCAAATAGTTCCATACCTTGGCTTGCTTTGAGACAAACTTAAGACATTCACTATAGTATGAGACATTCATTACAAGAGTATATGTCCAAATTTAGAAACGATCATAGAAATCTCAATTTAAACAAAAACGTTAATTTTTATCAACTGTTTACTTTCGTTTAAATTATAATTATGTGTTCTTTCTTTTGCTCATTAGAAAATTTGACTATTTTGAATAATGGGTTCAATACGTCATCAAATAATATCTTGGTTGGTTTCTCATTTTCAGAAAATCATTTGGTCATATTAATTAATTAAATTCTTTTTTCATTTTGCATCTCATTTCAAAATAAAAAAAATAATAAAAAACAGAATTATCTATCATTTGTTTGATTTTGTAAAAAACCAAAATTAATATTTTTCTCTTCTCCATTAACTTGAAGCTTCTAGAATTTTAAGATTATATTTGAAAGGAAATTATAAACAATGTTTGTTTAGAACTTATAGTTAGTTGAAATTCATTTTTGATTTTATTGTTCTAGATTTTGTTTTATTCACAATTTTTAGGTTATTAATTTAGGTTTCTTTTTGTTTCACAAGTTTTTATTATCAGTTATTTCGTACGGATTTGATCATGGCTTGATTTTATTATCTAAATACATTCAAGATGATTGATCCAAAAATAATATTGGATTGCTGCAAATAAATTTATGAGCAACAACAGATAAAATTTGGAAATGCGTCAAGAACAGAGACACGAGTTTCGGGACTGATTGCAGCCAAACCATAAGGAATTTGAAGAAATGATTGAAAACTCATCTCCCAAATGGACCCATTTAGTTTTCTTGTAGAAATTTTCCCCCAAAAATGTACGACTTTAGAGATATTTGTGTCTCTTTACGAGACAAATTTTAGGTGGTGGAAATTATTAGTGACACCTAGACTGTTCATCCATTGTATAAATATATGAGAAAGTTCAGAGTCATGGAGATCTAAAAAATTGAGAGAAGGATTTTTATCATTTCTCTTTTGTATATTATTTATTTTGTAAACTTTTTTTTCTTTTCAAATGGAGTAACAGATGGCTGAAATCTTTGGGAAAATGGACGAGTATTTTCAAGAAGAATATGGAATTCCAGGTTGCTTAATGGCTTTTGTTCTGTGAGTAAAATGATTTTTCTTTCATTATAATATCTTCATATTCTTTGAATAATTGATTATGCATTGATTTAAATTAGCATTAGTCTTTTTTATCAATACATGGTTAATTTCTATCATTTATGTATTATTTTTTTCAATCTTTAAGAGTCTATTATCTCAAAAATTCCTTTTGGACCACAATATGGGCATGTGATTTTGAGAAAGAATATGGGAAAATAATTCATCTTTGGCTTTAGACCTGTGTGATGCTTATTCCATTTCGTTCTTTCATTACTGTTGTATTATGGGAATGTTATTATGGTTGATTTTAGCTTTAGCTTGTCATCATATGGTGTTTTCATACTGTTAAATGTTATATGTTGTCCATAATTTGTTATTCCATGAACTGTATGTGTGATCAATTTGTCATTTAATTATTATTGAATTTATTCCTAATGTTAAATGATGGATACAATCAATACTCGGAATTGAGTTTTCTCTCCTTCTTAGTTGTTGATTATCATAAGATCACATGATTTTTAATCAATCATCATTTTGCTGCTATATTCTCACTCCAACACATAAAAAATTTCTTTGAATTTATTCTGTAAGTACTAGTATTGTTCTGTCACAGGTTTTCCTCACAAGCAGGACAAGAAGGAGCTCATACAACACAGAAAGATAATACCAGTTTCGCTGATCAACTACATGTTAGTCTCTACGTTATTTAGTTAAATTATTTATTAATGAAATGATGATTGCATAAATTAGTTTTGATTGTTTATGTATCGTTGTTTCAATCATATTCATTTAGTATTTATTTGTTTAATATCTTAAAAAAAACCAAAAAGAAGTGTTGTTCATATTTGATTCAAAAACTTTATTAAACAATCATTTTCGCAAGATTTCATGCAAACCTTGTAAACTGTATATAAACTGTTCATAATCATTTGTATATTCACATTCTTAAATAAATATTTGTAATTATTGTGTCGATTGTTAGAATCTTTTCTTTAGTTATTTAATTTCATTTTGCTATCTTTAGGACCCTAGTTGGCTAACGAAGCCATTAAACCCATCAGGATAGGTCATACCAAATGGCTTGGGTTAATTAGACAACCCCGGACCGGGTCTATCCTTCCAGTTGACGGTGTGTCACTTACGCCCGTCAACAAATGGCACTAGAAGGATGGCAGCGGTAAATTTAATGATTAAATGTTTTACCCCTCAGCCTGTCATAATTCCAGATTTATAAAATTTTCTTCCGTGCCATCTTGAAATGCACTAGAAGTCAGGCCAGACTGACAAGCTAGCCTTGTAGGAGTCTTTTTTAATGTATTTAATTCCACATGGCTCCCCAAATCATTGTGTTGGAACATGCTTTCCACTTCTCATTACCTGATATTTCCAACGAGACAATCTCTCTCTTGTCCAAACTCACCTTTGATGGTGGGGGGGATGTATTTGTAAAAGACCATCTTAACAAGTTTTGGTGTAAATGCATCAAGCATGATATTTCTGATTTAAAGGTTTTATGCAGATTGTTTGCTTTCACTTTCAGGGGGCAGATTAAACATTGGTTTGAGTCTTTTCCAGCATATCACATTATTAATTGGTTTTAGTTTGTAGATGAATTTTTAGATGCTTTTGAAAAATATAATTACAATCAATTATGTGAAGAATTTTAGACTTTACTAATCAATGACATTTCATCTCTAGAAGCATTTTCAATAAGAATCCATCATGTTCTCTGTAAATTTAATATTGATGACATGTCATTTGTACTAAATCTCCTCTATGATGCTTGCATCCCTTCCATCCAGTCACATTCAATCGCGAATGATGAATCAGTTGTAAATCCTATCACTCAATTGCGAGAAGAATGTTGTTCACAGGATGAGAGGAATCCATCCAGAAATTTTGAACAAGCAAGGGAGGTAGAATCTATTGAAAAGGTTCTTACTAACAATCAAATTGGTTTTTTCCTTTGAATCATTGTATACTCAGTCCTCAACCATCGTGGAAGAAGATTTGATGTTGAGTCAAGATGAATGTCCATATTATTCTAACCCTTGCTCTAATCAATACTTAAATTCAGTTATTGAAGAATACTTAGGTGACGAAAACGATCTTAAGCATTCTAACATTCCAATGAAACTGATTAGAGATGTAGATCTGTAATTGGAAGAAGAAACCTTAAACCCTCATCTACAAATCATACCTTATCCACAAGAAAGATCAGATGTTTGTCGTGAAAGTTTTGAATTATCTATCATACAGGAGACAAATTTAGATGATCATATTATGTTGAAGAATTTAACACCAAAACAGAGTGAAAGTTTTAAGGAAAGTAAAGAGGAATGTCTTGAGAATACCATTGTTAAATATCATATCTCAAAATATTATTTTGATGTGCTCATTTCTGATTCATTTTACTCTTTATATCCCGATCTCTTCTTAGATTTTGGTGGACTTGATACTTTACCCACAATATCTTACTCTTTGCCATCACAATCAAATCTTTTCGATATGCCAAAATTTGGTGAAATGAATTCCAAACATAACATCTATGAAGTTGGATTTGATGCTCTTTCACTTTCGTCACTTGCATAGAAAAATGACATGTTGCAAGATGATTTTACACGATTTATTGTTGAAAACGACAATGCACTTATTCTTATGGAAATCAAATATTCCATTCGTTCTTTGATTAGTTCGAATTTTAATGTTTATGCTTCATAGTTTGAAACAATCAATATCATCAAAGGAAGCATTCAAATCAATAATCTAATTGATGTCATGAATCCTCTTATGATGTGTTCCCCATTGATATATCCATTTCATCAAAGTCATAATTTGCATCCTAATTTTTATGAAAGGATCTTAGAATGTCTTGAAGATTCGTATCTAAAAAATCTTCATAATAAAGATAAAGTTGTGCTTATTTTGTTTCTACCTAAATATCTAGGAAGTAAGCATTACATGATTTTTTTAGATCCTCCATGTGAAGAAATTGATGAACACTTGGAGAATTGTCAGGAGGATGGGGCACTTTGGCCTTGGTTGATGGTTATGTCAGGTCCCATTAATAAAATTTGATTTGGTTTGCTGTGTGTTTTTTTGTTTTCTTTGATTTCTTTGAATGGGTTTTCTTCTTATCTGTCTTTTTGAATCAATATATTTCTAATCAAAGAGATATTGTCAAAGGAAGCATTTATTTTAAGACTTGTGTTTTTCAAGAAAATTGAAATAGTTCAAAGAGGTCCTGATATTAAGATATAACTCAGACAATTGATTTTTAAGTCAATTGTCACTTTCATTTTATCCTCAAATTGTCTTTTCTAGAGTATTACACCAGGGATATGATTTAAATATTTGAGAATTACAATGATATTTAAACTTTTTATGCCATCTATATTCTTAAGGAATCACTTTTAAGTGCTTCCCCATTCTCTAGATGATTTCTTAAAGGAAATATAAAATCTCTAAACCATGATAAAAATTCCAGTTTTGAAAGAAAATAAATAACATGATCAACTATTCACTTGTATTGCAATTAACCTCCAATATCACCCCACTCTCTTTGTCATCAATAAATCTATAATTGTATTACTATTTAAAAGTGGCATAAGAGGGTTGGAAGAACTTAAGTGTGGGAAGTGTGTGTAAACCCGTCGGGGTACTGAACAGGCTTGCTGGCAACGGGTAAATGCATACATGATACCAAGACAACTTCATCGGGGTACTGAACAGGCCTGTTGGTAGCAAAACAATGTTGGGTCGAGAGGTAGCATGTATATGTTTTTAAATTAACTTTTATGGAAGTATACATCATGTGGATACAACTATTGGATGAGATTAAAGCATTTGAGTGGGTTAAATCATTTGAGATATTTGTGTCTCTTTACGAGGAAAAATTTAGGTGGCGGAAATTATTAGTGACGCCTAGATTGTTCATTCATTGTATAAATATATGAGAAAGTTCAGAGCCATGGAGATCTAAAAAATTGAGAGGAGGACTTTTGTCCTTTCTCTTTTGTATATTATTTATTTTGTAATTTTTTCTTTTCTTTTCAAATGGAGTAATAGATGGATGAAATCTTTGGGAGAATGGACGAGTATTTTCAAGAAGAATATGGAATTCCAGGTTTCTTAATGGCTTTTGTTCTATGAGTAAAATGTTTTTTCTTTCATTATAATATCTTCATATTCTTTGAATAATTGATTATGCATTGATTTAAATTAGCTACAGTCTTTTTTATCAATACATGGTTAATTGCTATAATTTATGTATTAATTTTTTCAATCTTCAAGAGTCTATTATCTCAAAAATTCTTTTTGGACCACAGTATGGGCATGTGATTTTGAGAAAGAATATGGGAAAACACCTCATCTTTGGCTTTAGACCTGTGTGATGCTTATTCCATTTCATTCTTTCATTACTGTTGTATTATGAGAATGTTATTATGGTTGATTTTAGCTTTAGCTTGTCATCATATGGTGTTTTCATACTGTTAAATGTTATATATTGTCCATAATTTGTTATTCCATTCTGTATGTGTGATCAATTTGTCATTTGATTATTATTGAATTTATTCCTATTGTTAAATGATGGATAAAATCAATACTCGGAATTGAGTTTTCTCTCCTTCTTAGTTATTGATTATCATAAGATCACATGATTTTTAATCAGTCATCATTCTGCTGCTATATTCTCACTCCAAAACATCAAAACACTTATTTGAATTTATTCTGGAAGTACTAGTATTGTTCTGTCACAGGTTTTCCTCACAAGCAGGACAAGAAGGAGCTCAGACAACACAGAAAGATAATATCAGTTTCGTTGATCAACTACAGGTTAGTCTGTGTGTTATTTAGTTAAATTATTTATTAATGAAATGATGATTTCATAAATTAGTTTTGATTGTTTATGTATCGTTGTTTCAATCGTATTCATTTAGTATTTATTTGTTTAATATCTTAAAAAAAAACAAAAAAGAAGTGTTGTTCATATTTGATTCAGAAACTTTTTCAAACAATCATTTTCGCAAGATTTCATGCAAACCTTGTAAACTGTATATAAATTGGTCATAATAGTTTGTATATTCACATTCTTATATAAATATTTGTAATTATTGTGTCGATTGTTAGAATCTTTTCTTTAGTTAGTTTATTTCATTTTGCTATCTTTAGGACCCTAGTTGGCTAATAGAGCCATTAAACCCGTCAGGATAGGTCATACCAAAAGGATCTGGTTAATTAGACAACCCTGGACCGGGTCTATCCTTCCAGTTGACAGTGTGTCACTTACGCCCGTCAACATGCTCATGATTTGATCTTGAAATAGTCTATGTGGATATGATGATGCTATCGGTTGAATGGTCTATTTGTGCTCAAGACAATTTCCTTTAATACCTCCCTATCTAGGAGGGACTGTTGATAATTATGGTATTGAAGAGGTATTAACCTCTACGTGTAACCTTGACGAGACTCGAATATTCCAGGAAGCTAGAGAAACCCTAAGATGTTGGATAATAACCTTAGAAGACAAGTTGACTCAAGCAATTAATAAATATTGAGTTATTAACCTCCAGGAAGAGAAGTCGACCCAATCATATGAGTTGGAGTAGTATAAATAGAGGGAGATAGAGCTCATTTGGTCTCACTCACTTGCAATTGCATAAGGACTAGAGGTGCACATGACTGGTGGAGAACTGCAATTGTTACAATAGTGACTTAGTCTTGGGTTATGGTTTGGACTTCTATTTGGTCTTTGGATGTTGCTGCTTGGTATGCTAGCCTTGGAGAGAGGTACGCTACCTTGGTTGACTATTGGTCTGCTTCTAGAATTATTCTGTTTGTCAAGGTTAAAGGTGCTTGGGGGTGGATTTTTTGCCTATGGTTGGGTGACAATATTGCTATATTGTCTATGGTGAAAACAAACACATATCTTATATTCTAATAGACAGAATAGGTGATGTCGAGATTCCTTTGAGGTACAAACATCTAGTGAAACGATGGTTACCTAATGAAATTCCTTAGTTGGACACTGACTTATGTGTTAATGAGAGGATTTAGCAGATTGCTCCATCGTCCATACGTGGTCTGGGTATATTATCCATGGATGGGATAAAGGTGAAAGATAAAAGACTAGTTGAGTTGATGGAGTATGTTAGACCATCCTACAACTATGGTGATTGGTTAAGGCTGGTCCGACATATGCCAAGTATGCAAAGATATTTAATCGCTGCAAATTATATACAACTAAAATATAATAATCACAATAAAGGAGCGACGATGTATATTGGTAGATGGCCAAAGGCATTAGGGAATATTGCAGGGCTTATTAATAGTACAAGACCCGGGACAACAAGAAAGCAACCCAATTGTATAATTGAGGGGTGTGAAGGAAATCAAATATTTGTATGTGCACTAAAAACAAGAGCTGCAGGAGAAGAGTTGTTGGTCGATTATGTTTTGAATCAAATCGATGGAAGAACTGATATTATGGGGGTAAATATGTTCTACCAGTATACCAAACCTGTAATTAATGTTTTCCTTTTTATATATTTAACATACATTTGATTAGATCATGCTTCTTAGATTACTTTCTAACATTATAAATTGTCATGCATATTATAATGTGGCAGGTTGATCGTGGGAAGGCATCGACTAGCTCACAACAGGTATAAGAATGATTTTCATATCAATTCTTCGTTACAATAATTGAGTTAACATGTTTATTTGTTGATGTATATGAGCACACTGTCGGAGCAAGATGATGTGTGGGATGAAATATATGATTCCATCAACCCGATGGAAACAATTCGAAAGGCCTTGACAAAGGAAAATAGGGAATACATTGAATTGGCTAGGTCTAATCCACTTATAGAGGAGGGAAAATAAAGGATGAAAATTTTAGGGCAACATATAGAACAATTTTGGGTAAGCGCAATTTAAAAAAAAAAGACCATTTCTAACATATATTGATTTATGAAATTTTGTCTGATACTGTTACATGAGCAATACTCTAACATTTTCTTTATATAGGAA
>JASDQU010739339.1:23017-51149 GCA_032191745.1 Picea mariana | reverse complement strand
TTGTCTCCTGATCGAACCTGATCATCTGGTGTGTTACCAAAACAATTTCCCTACCCTAGACAAAAAAATTCATAGTCTCTTTGCCTTCTTTTTGCACAGGTGGCCGTTGTGTTTTCTCCTGTGGCTACGCAATGGCCTATGATTTTTCCTGGCTCCATAGTTGTTAGATGTTTTCATGAATATCTAGAAGTTTAGCCATAATTTTTTCCCTCTGCATGACCTTTGCCGTTCTGACCACCTCTTTGCTCCTATCTTGGACTTGTCTGCGATGAGCTCTGCATCATCCCATGTCAGGGTGATGTCTGGGTCTTCTATCTCATACTTTTGCTTCTTGCGTGCATAATTTCCTTTCTCGTGCTTCCTTGCTGTCTGTGAGGGATGCACCTCACTTGTTGTTTCCTAGGTTTTTCCTTTTGCAGCTTGTGAGGTATCCTTCTTCCCAGTCTGTGGCTGACTTTCTGTTCTTGCTGCTATTGGTGTCCTCCTCGGCCGTTTCGGTATTGCGCTACTCCCACTTGGTAGGGTTCACGCTGTGGCTGTCCTGGTATTGTCAACTGGGCTACATGTTCGAGTTGATGAGACTGCTTCAGTTGTATCTTTGGGCTTGGAGGAATGCATCGTGCCTGTCCTCGTGGCTGGTTTTGCTACTGGTGACTTCCACTGCACAAGCCAATCTTTGATGATCCAATCCACTTCCTCCCTCGTGATGCAATACTACATATTCAACCATGATTTCTTGGGATCCCTTGTAGCTTGGATCCATACATGATGCCGAGATGACTTTAATGTGTCTATTCCCTCTGTCTCCTGCACTACCTCCATAGGTATGCGCCACACATTCGATGTGCACTATTGGATTTCTTCTAGTAGCATGAAAAACACTATGTTATTGTCTTGATGTGTCTTGTTGTCCTTTTCTTGCCAAAGGGACTCATACCTGGCCACATAGCACTTGCCCATCCTGTCTAAGAATGTCGAAAACTTGGGCTCCTACCACCCTACCAAGGCTATCAACATTATCAACCAAAAATAATGGAACTCAGTCACATTATCCTATGCATCTCGACACTCTATTAGGAATTGGTTTAACAAGTATGATGCTCAGGTGAACATAACTCCCTCATCGCATTGCACTGCCGCTACAACGACGCCTACTGGTGCTTCCTCTCTATGACACTTCCTCAATAGTTTACATGCCATCAGTTTGATGGTGAACCTTGTCTCGTTGTCATTAATATCTTTGATGACCATGCATCTGTTTCCTCGAGTGGTGCCGAACTACGCTTTAACCTATTCTTCCAGTTCTTTCTCGGGCACCTTGTTTTCTAAGTATTCTTCGGGATGCGCATTGACTGTGGGAACTCTTGTGATCTTGGAAATCAATGCCACGTCGATATGCATTGGTATATCCATCCAAAGGATGCATCCATGGACGTGGGAGACTAATTGTTTGACACATAAGATGACATTCTTGCTGCGCCCAAAATGTGGTATGTCTAACAGATTCATAATACCTGAGTTGTAAAGCCTCGTGATCCATTGCGTGGGATCCAACACGGGTTGACTTAGGGGTCCAATTTCCCTAGTGTTTATCAAGTAGTTCTCCTCAGACAACTTTGGAAACTTGGTCGCGTCATGGATGTCGTGGTTAGCGTACCTTAGCCTGGGTACTTTTCCAAGCATGTCATCGACAGTGATGACTGCGTCTGGGAGAAAAGGGAGGGTAATCTCCAAGGAGTCTGGTGTTTTTCTTTTCTATCTCGCAGTAGATGTGCCTACCTTTTCTGCTCCTGTTCCCTTTTCTTCCCCTGCGGAATATGGTCGGTCAATGATGTCCTCCATCAATACCTCTTCATGCTCCTAGGACTGTTGTGGTCCCATTGTTTCGTCAGGCTTTGTGGGCATCTCAGGGTTAGGTTTTGAAATTCCGTTCCGAGTCCCGGAGCTCTGCCCTATTTCACCTTGCTACGCTATAGGGAGCTCTTCCTCGACCTGCATTGGGCTAATAGATTCTGGGTACGAGGTGGTGACATCCTCCAACTCGACCACATGATCTGGTTGCTGCATTATCTCCTTGCGCCTTTGGCCCTGGCGGGTAATTTTGACGAACTTTCTTGGCGAACTAAACTCTGGTGGGGTCATCCTTTCCAACTTTCACAACATGTCTTGCTCTTTCATAAAATGATAAGTAGGGAACGTAATATTTTTCTTGCTCTGAGCTCCAAATGTGCTAATTGTTGAATAACTATGTTCTTTTTTCCTTTTATAGACTCGGTCATATTTACTTTTTTAGTTTTTGCGTGCATTCGCGTCAAATCCAATTTTTACCGTGCACTGTCTTCTGATGTTCGTCGCGGTAACGACTACGCTCGACTTTTTCCAGTGTTTTTGTATTTTCTTTGTTTTGTATTTTTGTATTTCTTTTTCCTTCTTTTTCTCCTTTTTATGTCTTTTTGTCATTTTTCTGTCCTAGCTTCTACTATACTACATTATGTACATGTTCGTCTTACCACGTTGTAACTTTTAACTGTTGGTGGGTCGACTATCCTTGTACAATTTCAGTCGATTCCCGTTGATTATTCCCTTTAGTTCTGTTCCTGCCAGATCCTTTAACTGCAAAGATCCCCCATTTGTGACAATCTTTACTTCATAGGACCCTATCCAATGCATTCTAAAGTTACCAGGGTGTTGAAAAAATTTACTATCATAGAGTAAGATTAGGTATCCTTCCTTGAAATTCTTCCTCTTGATATGTCTATCATGCCAAGATTTGTCTCTTGCGTTTTTTACTTCTTGGTGAAATCCTGCCAGAATCCTATCCTTTTCCATATCCATTAGTTGGTTTAACCTTTCCTTTACTACGCCTCTTTCTGTCATGTTGTTGATTGTTGCTACATGCAAACTGGGTACCATAAATTCTAATGGCACTACTGCTTCCTACCCATATACTAACCTGAATGGTGTCTACTCTGTCAATTTATTACATATAGTCCTTTATGCCCATAATACTGTTGGTATTTTTAAGTCCCAATCATCCCTTTTGACATTGCAAATCTTTGTCAGAGCATTCTCCAAGATCTTACTGAACTATTTTACTATTCCATTTGCCTGAGGATGGTATGGTGTACTCTTCTGGTGATAGAATTCAAACTTCTCAGTCATATATCTGATAGTATTGTTTATAAAGTGAGTTCCTTAATCACTCATCAAAATTATTGGACAACCAAACCTGGTGATCACTTGCTCAAACAAGAAGTGTGCTACTGTATCTGCGCTGTAGTCTTTGATTGGTGCTGCTTCTACCCATCTTGTTAAACATTCTGTCGTAGTGATGATATATCTCACTCCTGACCTTCTCACTAGTGGATTGATTGGTCCAACAAAGTCTATTGCCCATTTGTCAAATACTTGCAAAGTTACTTGTTGTCTTAGGGGCATCTCATCCCTTCTGTTGGGTTTTCCCACTCTCTGACAGACATCACATGTATGAAAATATTCCTTAGCATCTCTATGGACTGTTGGCCACCATAGTCTTATGCACAATACCTTCTATGCGATATCTTTTCCTGCATAATGTCCTCCAGCTATTCCCTCATGGGATTCTTCCAAAATTATAGGTCTTTCATGTTCTAGAGCACACCTTCTCAAAATGTTGTCTGCACCCATTTTATATAAGTGTCCTGCAATCAGTTGATAGTCTACAAATCTAACTACCATATTTTTCTTCTGCGTAGTGCTAAATTATTGTGGCACAATCCCTGTACTTAAGTATTCAATAATATCAACAAAATATTCATCATCTATTTGTACTGAAAACAACTACACATTAGGGAATTTGTCTTCCAAGTTTGCGAGTTACTCTCCATTAGTGACCCTTGGTAGATGATCAGGTGCTGCATTCAGCTTCCCTTGTTTGACTATTACTTCAAAATAAAATTCTTGAAATAACAACGACCATCTACAGATCCTCCCCCCCAACACTGGCTTGTTGACTAAATATTTTAGGGCATAATGATCTATGAACATATTAAAGTGCTTTCCCAACAAATAATGCCTAAAATTATGAAGTGCATATACCATGGATAGGCCTTCTCTTTCTATGGTGTTATAATTTTGTTATGATTCTAACAATTTTCTCTTTGCAAAGGCTATAGGATGGTCTAAATCCCCTGCTCCTGGTTGCGCCAAAATTTCTCCAAGTGCTATGGCTGATGCATCTACATGCACATGAAATGTATTTTCCCAAGCCAGGAATACTAGGATAGGTGATGTGACCATTTTATTTTAAGGTGTCCAACCCTTGTTGACAGTCTTCATTCCACTAGAATATAATTTCCTTCTTTAACAATTTTTCCATTGGCACAATAATCTGCACATACCCTTTGATAAATTTTATGTAATAGCATGTATGTCCCAGTGTTTCTCTCAATTGTCGCACTAATTTTGGTGGTGGTAAGTTGACAATGGCTGCAATATTAGCAGTATCCACTAGTAACCGTTGTTTATAGACTCTATGTCCCAACAATATCCCAAAAGGTGTCCCAAAAATGCATTTCTTGATATTCAATGATATCTGACATTGCCTGCATATCTCCAACATTAACCTTAACACTTCTACATGGTCCTTTAACAAACTATATACAATCCAATCATCCAGATATACTTCTAAGAACTGATGTATACACTTTTTAAAAGCATCTATGACTACTCTTGAAAATATGGTTGGTGCATTCTTTAGTCCAAATGGTGTGACTGTGTACTGGTAGGATCCCCGACTGTGTACTGGTAGGATCCCCATTATGTGGAAAAAGTAGTCTTATACCTGTCTTCTGGAGCTATCTTGATCTGATGGTAACCTGAGAATCCATCTGTAAATGAGTATGCTTCGTGGCCTCCCACATTCTCTAATAATTCCTCTGTGAAAGGGGCACGGAAATGGATTCATGTAGGAAAACATCAATCAAATTTATCAAATCTACACAAATCCTTATCCCTCCTTATTTCTTTTCTTGCACTACCATAAGACTTATCCACTTAGATTCCTCTATTGGTTCTATGATACCAGCTTCCAACATTCTGTCAATTTATGCCTTCACTTTCTGCTTGTATACTGGGTTCAATCTATAAGGTCTCTGTCTGACAGGTCTTGCTTCGGGTTTGAGAGGTATATTGATCTCTCCTAGCTCTCCTGCTATTCCTTTCATCTTTGTAAAGGTTGTTGGGAACATGTCACTGTATTTGCACATTAACTCTGTTATTCTTTCTACTATTTGTTCATCCCAATAGTCTCCAATACTTTCCATTTTAGGGTTATCAGTTGTGCCAATGTTCACTTTATTCACCTTGATAGGTGCAACAAATACTTCTGACTCCAAAGATGGACCTTCCACCTCTCTTTCTCCTTCAATTTTTGTAATCTGAATATTGCGTGGGTCATATTCATCCAGTGCCTCTTCTTCAACATGATAGCATGACAATAGTTCTTTGACTATCTGTCTGTTCTGTTGTTGATACTCTATCACGAGTTCAACTTTTGGTTCATCAATAAATATTAAACCTTTTATCTACTTCAGTGCTGAATAAATGTTGGGGTTTTCATGTTAAAATGAGAAAGTTACTACAAAATTCTGTTGTAATGCTGTCCATTTAGTAGTACCTCTGTGCATATCTTGGTCTACATACCCGTTTTCTGGGATTCCTTCCAATGTGTGGATGAAATGATGAGGCCATTCTTCTAGTGGTGTCATATTCCAATGCATTCTGCACTTTTCCAAGTGTTCTACTGGTGTCCCTTGCCCATCATACCTTTGCATTTTATTGCTTCCTTGTTTTGCGCCAAATTTAATGCATAGTAATCGTTTGCATTGGTACCGGTCCTTGACTATTTCTTTGTGTGCACCCCACCATATTACATGTGTTTCCTTGAGTGCAATATCGAGAGCTAAGAGTCTCTGATTTTCCAATACTTCTTCTTCATACTTTGTCAGGAATTCTTCTAAATCATTTATCCCATGAAAACTGGGAGGTTCTCTTATCTCTGTACCAACCCATATTACTGCGCGGTCTATTCTTCCGCACCTTCTCATGGAGACTTCATGTAATCTCTGCTGCCAATTCTCTAGATATGTATCTGAGTCAGAAGCACATGATGTGATGCTTCTCCAACTGAGTATCCCATTTGCAGTTGGGTTAACACAATATTCTTCATGCGTGGTGGTTCTGTACAATTGGTTGATTTCCTCCAGATCTATAAAGGTGGGTTCTACAAACCTTTATCCTTCTAAAGGATCTAATGGTGCAATGTCTCTATATTCTCCTGATTGAAACACCATTTTGCTTGTCTTCAAGTTTATTATGGCCCGGTTATCAAATTCCCAATCTTGGCCAAGCAATGCTGGATATGGTGTTGTGCCATCTACAATCTCTATTACTTCAAAGTTTGCCTTAGTCCGCACTCCATCTAGATCTATTGTTACACATTTAAGACTTCCAATTGGTAGAACTTTGTGTTGATTTTATAATTTCAACTGGAAAGGTGAATAACGTAGTGTGGGCTCTCCCATGCACTGCCATGTCTTCTTAGGTAAAACATTTACCTCAGAGCCTAAGTCTAGTATAATATCCCCCATACTGAAATATTCAATATTAGCATTCAATTTGAATTCCCTACTTGTCCTCCTTCTTGTATGGAGGTGATTTACTATTTTTTGCTCTAACTTCCCTTCTACCTCTGTGTTACATCTTTCTAACATATTTTGAAAAACTTTAACAGATGGTGGATCATTCAGTAGCTTAACACATGATTGCAGAAATGTCTTTATGGTACTTACTTTCCCTAAAAGTTGTGCTTCACTGGTGTGGCCCATTGATGAAGACATCTCATACATTGGTATGTTCTGAGTATGCTGCACAACTGATGTAGACGCAACATCTTGTTTGAGGAACTCATGTATGGACTCCTTAAATGTTTCTTTTTCTTTCTCTGCATCAAATTGCTTCTGTGGTTCAATATTCTTCTTCACCCATTGGTGTTGTGCTGGGTCCTGTCTCACTACGTCATGTCCTGTCTTAGCTCCTCCACGTGTGACTATATTGATATTTCTTCCATCATCCTTGGCTTATGCAGAGATCCACTAAACATTCTGGTTATTCTGGTTCCTCTTTTCTTGGATCTTTCCCAAAATTTTTGGACATTCTTCTGTGTCATGGTCTGGTGCACGACAATACATATGTGTCATAGGTGGAAGTGGACATTCCCTTACATAATGGCATGGATTTTTGCAGTTGTGGCACACTACTGGACCTCTACCTCTTCCAAATTCTCCTCTACCTTGTCCTCCACCTCTATAAGCAGTTCGATCTTCTCGTGGGTACTGAGGAACCCAATACCATGCGTGGCAATACTGTGGCTGTGCATTGTTATATTGTGGCTATGCAGTGGTATACTACTACTGCACAATATTGTATGGAGGTGGTACCTAGTTAAAATGAGGTGCAACTTTCCCTGTCATCACTTCTTCTTGCACCCTATAGGTATATGAAGTTCTTTCCCTCATAAACTCCATTGTCCTACAATCTTTATCATCAAGTCCTACTAACTTGCAAAAATTGCAGTATGAACTCTTGGGTATTGTCTGGTACTTATGCATCATGGGACAATGATATGGATCATGTCCATGTGTCTTATAGATCTCACACCATGGTCCTCCTGTTGGAAAAGGGTTTGGTACTCCTGTTTCCATGTACTGTACGAAAGTTGGACATTCATTCTTATGGTGTCCTTCTGTCCTGCATGTGGTACACCAAACAACTTATCTTTTCTCTTTTCCCTTATTCTAGTTAAGATGAAAATTTAGATTCTTCAGATCCTCCTTTAGCTCCTCTATTGCTGGATCTATCTTCTGATACTAGTTCTCTTCCAGTTGTAAGGCTACCTGCAGAGCCTCTGCTTGAGTTTGCAACTTCTGCTATCTCAATGGATATTTAAAATTTGGTAATGATGAATTCACAAAGAGATGTCTATGGTGCATGTTAGTCATGGTATATTTCAACTTACCCTTCAACCGTTTGAACCTTTGATCAATCTCCCAAATAGAATCACTTAGTTTTTGTTTGATTTCAATCATCTCATTCATGTACTGATATTCTAAGCTAGGCTTCTAGAATTCATTGATCAATAGCTTCTTCACATATACAATAGTCCTTATTACTCCTGGCGAACTCTTTACAGCTAAGCTCATATACCAATCCAGTGCACGGTCTCTTAGCGTGATAGCTAACTACACAAATTTTGTATACTCATTTGTGATCTGCTTTGCTTCCCAGATCTTCTCATAGATAAATAAGTTCTTCTCAGGGTCCTCTGATGCCTCTCCTTGAAATTATGGTAACTTGATTGTAGGATCATGTCCTGCCATCGTGAACTATGTTGAACTACTACCTCCACGCAGTGTAGATATTTGACTACTACTTTCTGAAATGGCTCCTCCAGTTGTTGCTCCTTGTTTAGATATGTTTCCTACTATCTTTCTTCCACTAAAATTCGGTTTCCTGAATGGTGGTGTTCTTTTTGGTGTACTAGTCGCACATGGGGTTATGGGTTCCACACTGACACTAACATGGATGAGAGTTATGCCTTCTGTTCTTGCCCTTGGAATACCTCGTGCATGATTTCCTCAATCTGCTCCACAACCTGAAGATCCTCTTCCTCTTCCTCATCACTTGCCAAGCCCTCTCTATTAGCTATGGATCTCTTCTTATTATTCATCTTATATTGGTTTGGTGCTCCACTACACATCTTTCCAGTTGTTTCCATTATATGCTTTATATGATATTCCTCCATCATGATTGGGTCCATGGCCTCCTTCTTCTTTCCCTTATCCATATCCCCTCCATTTCTCCACCTCTTGTCAGTGCTTCCCCCCTTCCCCCATGCACGTAGGGAAGTTTAACTTTTTGATTCCATAGTCATCACACCGTTGTTATACAATAACATCTTGATTGAAGTATACAATGATCTGATATACCTACCTCTAGGTCCTTTTAGAAACTCCTTCTCTGCTACGTTGTAAGACTTCGCAGTATCTACTACACATTCTGTTATAAACCCTACAACAATACTATCTAACCAAAAATCTACTACGTGTGTGAATTTGTTGTTAACTTGTTATAAATGCACGATCTCCACAGGATTCCACTCGAGCTATCTAATTCGATTTGTAGGGTGGTTGTCTTTTAACCTCAATAGCCACTCCTACAACACATGTGGGAAATCACAGAAAAATAGCTCATGTAGGTCACTAACACATACTTGTATAAATATTTGGGTGGTGTTAACTTAGGGTTTCTGTTATCTTTCTGCACAAAATCAAGCTCCTTTGTTTTCAACCATTTTTCGATCTCCGCCTTTGTTGGATTCCACGGTCCAAACATTCCCTTTTTATACCTTCATTCTACATATGCTTCTTCTATAGATCCCATTCACTCAATCCCATGCAGTTCCATCCATCAACATAACCATTTGTTGGTTATTAATATTTCTATCTACTTCTTGGGCTTACCCAGGTTCAGATCTGAACAGGTTTCCAACAAAACCCTCTAAAACTATCGACCCTCTTGGTAAACCAGAAGGCAACACAACACACATAATGTATTGCACAGTCTCACCCAAGATAGTTCTATGGGTGACTGTAATGCTCAAGTGGTCGTAATCTAGGAAAGAGTGGGGATATAGGATTATAACTGATCTTCTTTAGGCCTTGATCTGATTATTCTCTATATTATTCCTAAGATTCATTCATCTGTTAATTTTATGCATGCATTCTAATAGATCCAACAAAAATATTCATTCATTCATTCATAATCTAACTACTGATAGAAGATAAATATGCAATCACATCACACATAATTCAAGTTTTACCATGGTTCACCCCCTCCCGAGCTACGCCCACAAAGATCTGGCTTCTTAGGCTCTCTTATTTAGATTTCTGCAATATATGGTGATCTGCGCACTACAATTTTGATCATACAATCATGAAAAATGTTCCACAACCTCTGTGAGGTGGACTAGATCACACCAGGATCCTCCGCCTGTGATCTAACCATCAAGATCTAATTACCTTACTCTTCTACAACTCAACAACTTACAAAAATGTATCACAACAACTTATTACAATTTCGGACTGACCACTTGGAACCAAAAACCTAAACTCCGACCTAGACCTCCTAGGTTCTTATTTATACTAATTTACAACTTCTTAGCTGTTAAAATCTCTTACCAAAACCCTAAACCTAAAATGGTTAGGTTTTCCTGCTTTTGCATCTTGCATGCTTTCCTCCTTTGCATGCGGCTTTTCCTCGCACGTGCTGCTTTTCCTGCCAGCTGTTCTTCTCCAAAATTGGGTTTTACCCTCCAAAATTAGGTATTTCCTCAAAATATGCATGCACCCAACAAATATTGTGATGGGAGAGTGATATAAGTACCACTTATTTAATGTTGATCTAAATGATGTTGTAAACTTATAATTTTCCCTAGAATATCAATAAGAAGAAATCTCCTCGACTGGTTTTCCCCTTGTGGGTTTTTCCAAGGGCATTGCCCAGAAAATACTAGTGTCAAAAGTGGTGATTTGTCTCTTGTTCATGATTATTCCACTGTTATTTTATTTTCAGATTTCTTAGTTAATGTATTTCTTCTCATAAACTACTATAGAATGCTTGTATTTTACTGCATTACAATTTTAGTATTTTTGGAGGTTGAAATCAGAATTTAACTAAGTGTTTGAGGTATAAGTTTTACATGGTATCAAAGGTAGGGATATGAGGTTCAGTGGATAGAGTTTGACACTTGGATAACAATGAATTGCAAGGTATTTTTCTTGGAACAAGGAGGGGAAACAAATATTCTTTGTTAGTTGGACAAAGATTACTTCCTGTCTTAGATATGAGGATAGGTTGGAGGGGATATCCAACTACTTGCAATAGAAGGTGAGGATTACAAATTTTCTCAAGGAGGACAAGTTGTGGACGTTTGCGAATACCATCATGCCAGTACCTTCGTAATATCCCATTACTTTGGACATCCATGAAGTGAAGTAAGCAAGGGATCTGATAATAATATTGAATGGATTCAAAGACCACCTTATTCTACATTTGGCTGAGAAGAAAACAACCAAAGAGATGTGGGATGCACTAAAAAATTTGTATGAGGCAAAGAATGAGAACCGAAAAATGGATCTCAAGGACAAGCTCCACCGTACTAGGATGGCCAAGGGAGAGAGTGTGGCCTCTATTGTAGGAAAATCCCCCTGCGAATAGGTGAATTCCCTCTTGGATCTTAGACCCCTATGACCAAGATAGAAAAGTGATAATGTTGAACACTGATGTTCCTTTAAACATAGCTAAGTTAATCAATAGATAAGAGGAAGGAAGTAAGAGTACCTTTTTACGAAGTTTGTCCTCGCTCAGTCCAAGTTGGGCTTGATCTCCAAGTCCTTTAACGAGTCCCACAATCCCATAAATAACCAAGAAAAAACATACTTCCTATTCTACCATGATTAGTTCAAAGATAGATTTATCCAAAAGAGACAAGTTCATGCAAATGTACAGAATCTTGAAGGAAAAAATCCAAGCACATGTATTAATGAGTACAAAATAAGGTGCTTACAAAGTGTAGATGCAGATGTAGCATTCTCACCAAGCTCTCCTTGTCCAACCCTTGCTCGAATGACCCACAATCAAAATGACAATACTTTTCACTAATTGTTCTCCCCTTTCACCATGAAGATGCCTCCTTATATAGGCTTTGAGAGGCTTAACCACCTTAGAGATTCTTGGGATAGGTTGAGGATATTTCTCCATCAGTTATGGATCTTCCCTAAAATTCAACCTTGCCCTCAGATTCGAGTCAAACTGACTTCAGAGATAAGGGGGATCTTCCCCTGATTTCCTCAACAGTTCAACGCTTCCTCAGAACGGTGTATAGAGCATTGCAATGCTCCCCCAAAAGACAACAAGGAGCACTAGCGCTCCTTGCAAGTGGGTAGGGGAGTGCTGCCCTTCAAAAATGATTTTCAAGTGGTCTTTTCTCAAGGAAAAAGTTTATACTCTTTGCCAAATGACATATCCTTCTTTTAAACAGTCTCAGAGGATGTCTCAAGTGTTCCTGTGATGTCGTCTGGGATATGACATGAGCAAGATGACAGTATGATATCTGTGACACTTGCGACATTTGCGAAAATTGTGGCAAAAGTGTGACACTTGCAATAATGACAGTAAGTCATCATTGAAGTGAGTAATTTTGATGTGTAACATATTGCCCCCCAAAGTGCGAAGTTAGAAGACAGAAAATGATGACCGAAGTACTTTGTAGAATTTTTGAAGCAAGGGTATGGACTTGGAGAACCTGATAGAAGCTGCATACAACCATCAGACAAATGTTATGATATGCTTCAAACCCAAGGCAAGAATTCCTATGCTTGAGTGATAGAGAATTTCAAGGTATGGCCGCCATAAAATACACTGCGGATCCATAATCATATTGATGAAAAAGGTATAGCCACCAAAGATACAATGTGGATCTATACTTCCATGACATGAACTGATTATATCCATGAAAAATACATAGTGGATCTACGAGATGATAAAACATAGCCACAGATCAATACAATGTGGATCTATGTGACAATATATACATCAATATCCTCAAAAGAAACTTCGTCGCAACCTAGGTAAAGTATATATTACAGTGAACACTCAACCCATGGTCTTCTTACCGATCCCGATGCGGTGCAAATATAACCATGTGAATAGATGTTATGAATTCGAACATGGTAGAGACCACTTGATTACTAGTTAATGAGGTAAACTGTTAACAAGTGCAAGGAAAATCACCATTGATGTCAATGATTCCCAAGGTACCCTAGTACATTTCAGCGAATGTGAATAAATGAGATGCATTCGAACATTCGTGGAATCATCCAATCATAGGTCAATGATGTAAACCCACTATCGAAAGCGAGGAGGCCTGCCATTGAGGCATGCAGGTCCCAAGGTACTAACTGGTTTCTAAGTCTAGTTCCTAGATAATGTGTTTAAGTCGACAGGAACAAACTTGTCGAAGGAGGGCCTTGATGTAACCCCCATCAACGACATGAAACTGACATAGAGATATAAGGTGGTGGATCAGATGAGAACGAACTGACACAAGTGTTGAAAAAGGAAATTTGTGATGGTTGACTCTTGAGGCAGATACTTCCCTTGAACACCGAGGCACAACAACATAAACATGACATGGACCAAAACATGATGATGCAATGGATACTGTGACTTTCGTCGGGTGACCCAAAGGAGTAAAGAAACTCAGAGGATTGGTTCAGCGTAGAGGTTCAACAGATTAAAATGTAGGGAAAGAAAAAGTGCCGTGTTCAAGGGCAACAATAAGAGTGACCTGTGATGTTTTCAAAATCTACTTGGCTTGCTTCCTTCAAATTCCCCCCCCATCCAGATAGACGAGTACCTCTTTTTAATTTAACAAGCTCGAGGAGGGTAACACATGATCGATATAACTCACCTTCGGTAAGTCCCTCTTCCTTTGTTTAACRAACTAGAAGAAGTAAGGGTTTGGTCCCATATGGGCCCTTCAATGTATAATTTTTTAACGAGTCCAAAGAAGGMAAACTCGGTGGTTTTTCATGTTTAGAGAGTCTGAAAAGAACTTAAAGGAGACTACAGGGTTGTCCTTTTTTGTAATTTTAGTCTCGCGAGGCCGAAAAAGAGATAAACTACTAGTCAAAAGACACTCTTTCAAACCTTTTAACGAGTGTGAAAGGAAGCAAGATCACTCAACAATATTTTCATGTTTAGAGATTCTAAAAAGTGCTTAAAGGAGACTCCAAGGGGTTCCTTTTTCATATAACCTTTACGAGTTTGAAAAAGTGATAAAATTCTACTCGGTTACATTCTCATGTTTTTTCGAGCACAAGAAAGAACAAAGACTAATCTCGGTATTGGTTTCATTTTTACACAAGCTTGAAGCAAAATTAAACAATGCTTGTAAATTCCCAATGTAAATTCCAAAGGTTGGGATACCCATGGATGGTTGGTACTCTACCCCCAGATTGAAAAGCTAGTGGAATAACTCCAGAATGATAATCAAAGGCTGGAGACATGCCCCCCCAAGCTTCAATTCATTCACCGACTTCGAGGTTGTCACCAATTTCTATACTAGATGAAGAAAAAGGATATGGGTGGATGAAATGAAGGTTCAAAATACGATACCTAACAAAAGAATCGACTCGACATCTATGAGATCTAGCGAAAGACTTGACCTGACAGGAGAGGTGACTATTTGAATTTTTAACAAGCTTGACATAGGAAAAGAACTATGCTCAAGTCTCCGGGTTAAATCCCCATATTTCTGTTTCATTTTTTAATGAGCTTGCTACAGAGAGGAAAACTATGCTCATGACCTCTATTTCATTTTTTAACGAGATTTCCACAGAGAAGAAAAACTATGCTCGTAGCTTCTGTTTCATTTTTTAACAAGCTTGCTACATAGAGGAAAACTATGCTTGTATCTTCTGTTTCATTTTTTAATGAGATTTCCACAGAGAAGCGAAACTATGCTCGCAGCTTCTTTTTCATTTTTTAAAGAACTTTCCACAGAGAAGATAAACTATTCTCGTTACCTCCTTGATCATGGCTTCCAAGAAGATAATTCTCTGGAAGGAATACATGTCAAGGGACAAACGTCAATCATGGCTTCCAAGAGATATTCATTAGATGGAAGAGAAGCACTCTGGAAGGAATACATGTCGACGACCTCGATAGGAGTAAGGTGATCATGCTCTACTAGTCCTATCAAAGAGATCACCATGTCAACTACCAGATCTAAGTCACAAAAGGATGAGCTTACAGTGAGAGGCTCATCTTCATCGGTAGCTGAAGACATGGGAGATAACGCCACAAATTGACCTGTGGTGGGGGTGATATCGTCTACATATAAGAACTGTTTAGGGAGGTCATTGGGTCGGTAATAAAATCAGGACCAACGCATGAAAGTTGATCAATAGCCACAATTCTTCCATCGTGAGGGAAAGATATCATACAAAAAAAAGTGGACACAATAGCTTTCATGGCATAGACATAATCTCGCTTAAGGAGTAAATCGAAATCCAAGGGGTCCTGGACTACCATAACATCAATGAAGACAGTTTTCCCTCCCAAAGTTATGGGAAACTAAGGAAGGACTCCTAAAGGGTGATTGGTTCTTCTGTTAAAATCTAACTGATTCTGTGTAACTGGTACAAGATGAGGATAACCCAAATCTTTCCAAGCAATAGAGGATCAAATACTAATAGATGCACCTTCATCTATCAGTGTCTAAGGAATGACCCAACCACAAACCTATACTGTAATCTTGAAAGGAATGTGAGAGGGAAGACAAGGTCCAGTTAGCGCACCCCGATAAAAAAGGATGGCCTCATTACTTGGAGGGGGTTTCGCGGGAGAAGGAGGAATGCCCCCCAGTATGGTAGATTCTGTATCAACGAGAAAAACATGGGCATTATTGGGTTTACTCTCTAGAGGGAGAGTAGGATCGACCGATGCTGGTATAAGATCGACCACTTGGGTTTTATTCTCCAAAGGGAGAATGGGGTCAACAGATGGTGTAACTAGAGCAACCACTTGGGCACTCTTCAGAGGAGGAGTGGGATTGACCGATGATATAACCGGAGCAACCACTTTGTTAGTCCTCAAGGGAGGAGTGGGATAGTCCGATAGCGGAATCAGATCGACCACGTTGGCACTCTTCAGAGGAGGAGTGGGATCGATCTATGGAACCAGATCGACCACTTTGGGTTCACTCTTTAGATGAAGAGTGGGGTTGACCAATGATGGAACTGGATCGGCTACCTTGGTTAGTTGTTCAATCGAGGATGAAACCAGATTGACCACTTGATCAACCAGACTGACCGGGGATGGAACCGGATTGACCAGTCCATCAACTAACGATGGGTTGGGGGAAATATTACGATAACCAATTGGAAGTTGAATATTTTCCAAAAGAGAAGAAGCCTTGTCCATACAAGGACAAAGGTGAGATTAATGATCACCTTAACATAACATGTAAGGAAATTTGACATTTGTCTTCTTCTTACCAACCTTAACGTCACTAGTTGACGGGGTTTCACCAACATGTCTAGTAGGGGCCGATGACATGGAAGACCACATTTCTAAGACCTTGGGAAGACCAGGGAAATCCCTCAGAAAGTGGTCACCCTTACAAAGACTGCAAGGGAATTTGGGTTTCAGATTCTTCGTTTTAATCTTGTCGACCTCATCAACACTCCCAGTACAATTAACAATAGCTGGTTGTTGGATCCAACATCTGATGTGGTTGGAGGTTTGTTCCTTTTTGGGTTCTTCTTCTTCTTCTCTTTCTGTTTCTTCTTCTTCTTATCAACCTGGCTAGTCGCTTTAGAACTTTCACTAGGTGAAGGAGGAGAAAGGGAATGAGACCTGAAGGGTGAAGAAGGAGAAAGGTTGACATGAGGTTGATGTGTGGGTGGGGTGCTTACATCTGAAGCACTTGCTGCATTCAAGATTACCGGAGTGGAAAACAACCATAATGGTAACCCAATTGTGAGACTTGGAAGGCTCAAAGTAGCGATGTAAGGAGGACCAATGTTTCCATGAGAAGGAAAAACAAAAGGTTTTCCTAGAGCAAGGGTTGCTCCATTGGTAGTTTCAGGAATTGATGCCATTAAACAAAGATCCAACCTAGAGTCTGCTAGGGAAAATAAACAACACACGCTAAAAATCTAGGAAGCAATCAAACAAACAAAACCTTCTCACAATGAACGCACTAGTTGGTGATGAAATCCAACGTCGTAGGAACAATGTAAGAAGGAGATGAGATAGAGCAGGTGGAAAAGTTACATTGATGACCTACTTAACAGACTTACACCCTGGTGCAAGCTCCCACACATAATCATGGGTATACCCTCCAAGGAGCCCGAGTAAGTTCGGCCAGCGTCGATTCCAGGTACCGTGAAGACTTGCCCCTCCACAGTCACCTCGTGTAAACAACCTAAAGAGATAGGATACTAAGGTTACCGACTACAACAATGATGCTTGGGGAAATAGTCGACAGTCCGATCCATGCCCAAAGGCAGGGTATATATCCTGAAATCAACTCGAGAGGATCCCACACATAATCGTCGGTATACCCTCAAGTGACCCCCAATAATATGTGCAATCTCTACACCAAGACCAACAAAGCAGGGTGAGTAACTCTGTCGGCCCTAATGCGACCTCGTGATTGACCCTTGTGTTAGAAGGGCTTCCCAGGACAAAATGTAGTAAATGGATTTCACCGCTCTCTAACTCAATATTCTATGTTTGTTTACATCTTTGGAAAGTTATCTTTCACACCTATTCCAAAGCCCTACACCCTAAGCTAATGTAGGTTTGCTACCAGAAAATATAAAAATGTCTAATAAATTTTAGTTTAGCACTTGATTTTTAAGGCCGTTGTTTACTCAAGAGAAAAATGGCATGGACTAAATGATTTTTTGACCGACTCTTAACAATGCAAATATTTCACTTCGATGAAAGCTATATTACGATAAGGAGAAAATGTTTATCATTCCCAGATGCGCAATGTCACAAAATGCCAAAACTATACAATTTCACTACTTCAAATGCAAGCTAGTTTCACTACCCAAAAGAAAGAATGAAACTATCTTCTTTGTTTGATTCTAATGTATAAAGAAATTAAATCCAAATCCTTCAATTCTCCACAACTTTCAATTAGAAGAAAGAGTCATATGCAGATGCAAAAGACACGAAGTGACAAAGGTTTCAAACAAAGCATGCACTCAAAGCAATGAGAACTGAAAGAAAACAAGTAGAAACTTGTTCTAACAAGAACTCAATCAAGGGTTAAACAACTAACAAACATTCAAGGAGTACAATAAGATGCAAAGAAGAATCCAAGAAAATACAGGGAGAAAGAGAAATCACTCAAATTGTCCCGACAAAACAAGCAGCTAGAAAGGGCAATTTCACATTTCTGAAAAAGTTTCAAGCTCCAATCAAAACAATAGGGAGTAATAAGCACCAAATATCAACCTAAATAAATTCACAAACAACATATAGATTCTGGGTAAATACTTCCACAAAACAGGCTAAAAAAATCTGAGCAGAAGAGGGTAAAAATCCTCCAAGAAGRAGACCAACGTTCCCTGTCTCAAGGGTACAGAGCGCTGCAACGCTCCCTAAATCACTATAGGGGAGATCTTATTAGAGATCAGCGCTCTGATATGTCTTGGGGGGGGGGGGGCGTTGATCTTCCTAGAACCTTAAAAAAAGAGCCAAAAAATGCAAAAAAACTCACCCGGAATGCATAAAAATTGGTGAAATTGCTAGTGAAGATGGGAGAAAGGTAATGGATCATAAAAAATTAGTAAAACTGATATAAAAGGTGGTAAAAGGGCAGGAACAATACAAGGAAATACAAATCGATGTCCTCCCCAATGGAGTCGCCAATTTCTGTTGTAGGAAAATTCCCCTACGGACAGGTGAATTCCCTCTTGGATCTTAGACCCCTATGACCAAGACAGAAAAGTGATAACTTTGAAAACTGACTTTCATTTAAACATAGATAAACTATTCAATAGAGAATAGAAAGAGGGTATGAGTACCTTTTACGAAGTTTGTCCTCACTTAGTCCAAGTTGAGCCTTGATCCCCAAGCCTTTCAACAGGTCCTGCAATCCAATAAACCACGAAGACAAAGCATACTTCCTATTCTACCATGATTAGTTTAAATCTAAATTTATCTAAAGAAACAAGTCCATGCCAATGTACACAAAATTGAAGGAAACATGCCAAGCACATATATATTTATGAGAACTCAAAAGAGATACTTACAAACCATTGATGAAGTCGCAACAACCTCTCCAAGTCCTCCTCGTCCAACCCTTGCACAAAGCTCCCAAAATCATAAGTTTAGCATCCTAAAGATTTTTTCCTTTTGATATCATAAGTTTGGTATCTCTAAAATTATCCATGCCTTCCTCCTCCATGGAAAGCCCTCATTATATAATATTTGGAGGCTTAACCACCATGGAGAGGACCTCTCATCAGATCCACTAAAAAAGGGATCTCTAAGATATTTAGGGAGAAAATATTTCTTAAGGATTTTAGGGAGGAAATATCTCTCAAGGATTTTAAGGAGGAAATATTTCAACCATCCATGAGATCCTCCACCTTCCCTAAAAAATAAGAAACCAAATGTGAGGTGGATTCTCGCACTTAATTACTTTCTTTTTCATGAATATTAATAATAATTCATGTGCACTTGGTATTTTGGCCTTCATGTAATATATCCCCCCGCCACATTGACTAGGGATTGTGACATAGGTTATTCCATGGTGTCCAGGTGTATGAGAGACTTATATGACACTTTACGACACTTAGGGAAAGGTACCTAAGTGTGCAAATTTCATGTGTAATAGTCTCTTACCTCACTAGAGTTGCATAGGTGAAGGATAAGTTAGAAACTAAAGGAGAAGTTACTCCAGACTAAGAGTTGGTGCACATATCCCTCAAGGGCTTCACCATAGACTGGGAGGTTTTTGTAAAGTGTGTGGTGGGGAGAGAGAAACTTCTAGATTGGAGCAGATTGTGGGATGCATTTACTCAGGAGGAGATCTAAGAGGGATCTTAGAGTAAATATCAGGAGAGGGTAGAGGGTGGTGCAGATGAGAAGGACATTTATCTTGTGGGAAAGAAGAAAGATAAGAAGATGGACATGAGAAAAGTGAAATGCTTTTCATGTCACAAGACTGGTCACTATGCTAGTCAATTTCCAAACAAAAACAAGAAGCAGGAACCAGAGGTGTCAGCATTAGTTGAGGTTGTTGAGTTCATTGAGAAATTTGAGAAGGAATTTTCTTTGATGTCCTTCAGGCAGTGGTTGTCCAGTGTTTGAGGACATTGAAGCATGGTTTGTGGACAATGGTTCATCTCGACATATGATAGGGATGAGGTGCATGTTCCTTAGACTTTCAGAAATAGACTCAGACTGCTTTGTCAATAGTGGGGTCGAATCATAACTTGTAGTGAAGGGGGTTGGAAATGTTATATTGCAACTAGAGTCAGGAGGCTTTCTGGAGGTAGTCGAGGTGTTGTTTATTCCAAAGAGGATAATTAACTTGCTCTCAATGTCAACTTTGGAGATTGATGGATTTAAAGTTGCATTCTTCATTGGACATGTATTTTTATATCCTTAGGGAGCTACTACAGACAGAAAAATGTTGCTTGGTGTCAGGCACGAGAGGTTGTATAGGTTGTTGAGACAACTTGTGGTTAGATCCAGTGGATTTCTGGATTCAGAGTCTGTGTCAGAGAGTGGGTAGGTTGCACGAGAGAGACAGTTGATATCGGGGACTCAGTCTTCTTCTAATACTCTCAGAGGACTCAACAAGTATGAGTTGACATAGAAATATGCTTAGGAGAGTGTGGAGACACCTAGGAGCATGTCTTCAGTTCATAGATCAGTGAAGGTAACAATATAGGCTTCTAGTGTAGTGGGAGCAGAGACCTCTTATTCAGAGGGAGAAACTACAACAATGGATGAGATGATGCAGTTGGAGACAAATTTAGGTGGAGGTACAAAAAGTACCTCCTTCTCTAAGAGGGAGTGTTACATTTGGTAGCTCAGAAGTACTTATGCATTGACAACCCCCAACATGCGAAAGTGACCAAGCATATTTCTCCCTAGCGACTTTATAAAGTGATTTTGTAAAGTGATTTTGTAAAGTCAAGTTGAGCTTTTTAATTTTTTTAATGTGTAAAAGTGACTTTATGAGGATGTGGGTCACTTAAGTGACTTCAGTGACCTCAACGAAAGATTAAGTCACATCTGTTGATCTTGATGATCAAGGTTGAATATCAGACCTTGAGATTTAGGGTTTTGGGTATCTACACATAAAATAATGCATAAAGGAAACACTAGAGGAGAGGGGGAACACATTTTAAGGAGAACTTGGAGGAATGATGAAAAGGCAAAATTTCCAAGAGATTTTCTAAGCTAAGGGAAAGAACAGTAGCTAAGGGAATTGGCACGCATCCCTAGGAGGGGATAGGAACACATGCCAAGGAGAAAAGTATAACATTTAATACTGTATGTACAACTACTATAGAAAAGGCCGTACAATAGTTATAGATGGCCATACAACAAGAGGAAGACACAAAAATCGAGGCAGTTATCCAACAACAATTTGGCATGATTTCCAAGGTGTTTTAATGAGATAAATCTATATAACAAGGTACCATACCATACAACAACTCTCAGGCATGATTTCCAAGGTGGTTTTGGAGCTGTTGCTTATTGTATAGGGCCATATAGGTCGTACAACGAAGGCACTTTTTTCAAGACTAATTTTTGGCAATGTTTTCAAGAAGAATTTTGTGTTGGGAGAGTGAGATTAGTATTGTGTATTTAATGCTGATCTAAATGTTGTTGTAAACTCATAATTTTCCCTAGAATATCGATAAGAAGAAATCTCCTTGATTGGTTTTCCCCTTGTGGGTTTTTCTAGGGGCATTACCCAAAAAATACTAGTGTCAAATGTGGTAATTTGTCTCTTGTTCATGGTTATTTTGTTGCCATTTTATTTTTAGATTGCTTAGTTAATGTATTTCTGCTCATAAACAGTTGTAGAATGTTTGTATTTTACTGCATTATAGTTTTAGTATTATTGGAGGTTGAAATAAAAAATTGACTAAGTGTTTGAGGTCATATTTTTACAAGAAATCCTTAAGAAGGTGCCTAATTGATCTTGTTATCATTAAAACTAAGAGTTTTAGGGATGGCCTCCAAACAAAAATCGCTAAAAAGGATTGCCTACAAACAAAAACMCTCTCTTCTATTTTTACAAGAGTCTATGTGCTCCATGCAAGAGGMAATAAAACACTTAAATAAGTGTCTTCTAAAATGGATTTTCTTGGCAGATAATTCTTATGGGAATTTTGGTGGTTTGGTGCTTGGTTGGCTCCCATCTCTAGTTTTGTAAACATTGGCAAGTTCTCATTGATATACTATTGCCTCCTTGTTTTCCCCTACTTTAAATTGCGTAATGAATTACCTAAATGTGTATTCCCCCACACATAATAGGGTACATTTATGGAATTAATTACTTGACAACAAACTCTTGAACCTCCCCTACCTTATATTGAGTGGGGACCAAAGTTTTACTCTCCACATTTCTAAAGTATGTGAGTGTTCCACCTATCTTGATCCCCTTGCAAATTTCTTCATGAATCTCTTAGATCAATGTCTCCTTGTGGATACTGAACCCCTCTAGAAAAATACCACCTAGTCAAATATGCACTCTAGAACTATGAAATAGGCACTCTATAACTATAGGCATTTCCAAATTCCTTGACCATTATCTGGCTTAAAAATACTTTCTTCTACAATTATATGCATACAAAACCTGGATCATTATATATCCTATCGTGACCATCTATCCATGAAATTGAATCTCTATTTAGGGGAAAACAAGCCACCATATTCCTTAAAAGTTAAGGCACATTAGCTAACTTATGATGAATACACATCCTTGATTTCTGAAGAATGGAAGAACATCCAAGTGAGGGAGAGGAACCTGCAATGGTTCCCCTCCATCAAAATCTCATCCATACAAAATTTGTCACAAAAATGTGGTGCAAATCCACCTTCCAACATGATGGAATATCCCTTCTAATAGTGGGAGAAAAAATTGAATACTTCAAGTTACAATAGTTGATCTGAAAAGATCTTTTAAATGACTGTGGTTGAGTTATTATGCATGCATTTATTAACCATTCAGAAAGCTTAATGAAAGAGGAAGAAGATACAAGAATATATCACAGCCATGAACACATATACAGAACTAAAATGAAGCAATAAGAACAACAAACCATAACAAGATAAGTGATAACTAAGTTCGATAGAAAATTGCCTACGTCTTTGGGCCTTTATCTTAGTGGGGGAGGCTTCTTTATTTCTGTTCAAAGCTCAAAAAATACATCGCAACAGTGCCATAGGAATACAAGACTGATCTGGTCTTGTTCTTCCAGATCTCTAGAACTCAGCAGAAGAAACGACACTCAAAATGGATGTCTAGAGCTCCCAAAAATGGTCGGCAAAGGTCTGCTCCTCAACAGCTTCCCTGCATCAAAATGACTTTGGCTTGGCTTTGCTTCAGCATAACTCTACTCCAACTGTCCTCCATGGCCTCAAACATGCCTGGTTTATATAGATACAAAGTTGGTTATCCTTCCCCAACTTCCTCCCAAAATCTGGGCTCAAAAAGAGCCCAATATCCCCCAAAATGGGCAAAATCCACTATTAACAGGCCAAAATGAATTAAAAATCCCAAAAACCATAGGAAATAACCCACTTTATGGTTAATTATAGGTCTTAGCCCCTTTAAACCTATGTGAGCCCCCCTTAATTGGTCATATGGAAACTATAAATGGCCAAGCGCCAACCCATAGGGCTGTGTGCTGGCCCTCGTATCCCGAACTATGGTCACATATCATTAAAACATAAGACCGCGCCCTTAAAACGTGATAACAAACAAGTGGTTAAGGCTCGAGTCCTAAACGTTGGTAGAAGGGTGCTAACTCTGCGCGCTAGTGGTTAAAGGAAAGGCGCCCGCGCCCTTKTGGTTATATGCAACGACAATTAAACCGTGGGCTGGGGCTTATCCCCAGCCCCTTTTCGGCCCCACACAATATACATACACTTTATAAAGTTTTAAGTGGGTTTAAAACCCAAACAAATGAGTGGGCGCGTTGKTTATATAACCTTTCCCAAGGCATTTCTCAACTAATAGGTCATGAGGTCGAACCCCATGAGCTCCAAATAAATTTTTCCATTCACTAATGATGGGGTGCCACATGGCGCCCTTTCATTGGTCCTCAATTTCCACTTGTCAACGCTGCATTGGTCCCTGTCATTGCCCAGTCACCCTGATGCCGTTGCTGCCACATGTCACTTTGCTGATGTCAGCATGATGACATTAGTAGGACGTCATGCTGGCATCATCATTGACTTTTGCTAGTTGACTTGTTGACTTTTTAACTATTTGGGAAAATGATCAGAGTGCAATAACTCTCGCATACAACGTTCGTTTGAGAAACTAAATATATAGCTGAAATCAACGCGATGAGTCGGTCGCAATGGAATTGGTTTCATCCGATTCCGAGAACTTTCATTTTTGAGCCTTTTCTGGACCTGGAAGCCTCCCAGATCCAATTCTGGATCACACCTCCCCACTAAGGACCTTTTGGTCCCGAAAAGGTTACTGACCAGTCAACAAGCTCGAGATAGGTCACCCGACTTGTCCTCTGTCTCTGAACTCTGTCCTGTGCATCCGTCTCATCAAGATCAACTGTAACACAAATATGACAACTGAGAACATATTGTTAGCCATTTGAACCCTGTCACATTTTACTGAAGCCACTATCATCCATGTAGACAACATTATTAATGATAGTATCAATAATACGACTGCAAATGAGTTGATATACTTGTAATATTTGCACGACATGAGCTTATCTTGAAGCATCCTATGATTGATTTTCCATTCAACAATCATTAACTGTTCTTGCTTAAGATCAATTACTTCATTTGAAACAATTATTGGTTTGTTGCTTGCTTGAACTACCTTCTTTATTTGTTCCATTGTTTGAAGTGTTTTATTTTCCTTAACATGATGAGAATGAACCACATAATCTTGACCTTCTTTGGTTAATTGATATTGATTCTTTGTCCTGTAGAAGATTGCCTTACGATCATATAAGTATGGACTACCTAAGACCATTCCACATTCACTTAATGGCACTACATCACATATTACCTCATCCACATACTTAGATGGAATTGCAAATTTGATTGTGCACTGTTTGGTTATGTGCATTTGATGATCATTGCTTATCCATTTAAGTGTGTATGGCTTATGATGTACTTGTGTTTTTAACCCCAATTGCTTAACCAATTCTTCTGAGATTAGATTAGATTGAGATCCACTGTCGATTAATGTGTCTATCTTAGTGTGTCGCATGATTACCCTTATATGAAACAAATTACTTCTACAATCAATGCCTTCACCAATTTTACTTGTCATACCAACCAATGAGACCTTAGATTCGTCGCCCGATCCCAAGTCTGTGGGTCTTGTTGTCGCTGCAACTGTTTGCCTTCCCTTCTTTTCCTTGAACCACTTTGGCCTCTTCTTGGGATGCAACTGCCAACATCTGTCCTCATCATTCCCTTCTTTCTTGCAATGCTTGCAAGAGGGCTTCTTGTCCTTTCTTGCCACTGCATTTGCCTTTTTTCCATGCCACTTCCTCTTGTCCTTTTTCCTTGAAGATGATTCCCTTGATACACCTGCTTTCCTTGCTTCAATATATGTCGTTTGAACAGAAACCTCATCAAGGTTAGTGGGTCCAAACATGAATAAAGTATTTATAATATGTGCAGGTAAACCTCCTATATACTTCATAAGGGTTTCCTGTGTATGTAAAGGGATATCTAACATCAATGCCATTTTTTGAAAGCCATTGGTGTATTCTTGCATTGTTTGTCCTTTCCTTAGTTTTAAAGATTGCCATTCCATTAATGCTTTTTCTTTATAACCCAAAGGATATAATTGTTTCCTAAGTGCATAAATGAAACTTTGCCATGATGGAAAAACATTACGCACTTGCTGTGTTCCGTTTTGCAACTTGGTTTTCCATTAGATGAGAGCTGTACCTGCAAGTCTCAAAGATGCCAACTTGATTTGTGTGGCCTCATCCTTGACCTGTTGCACACTGCAGTAAACCTCCATCTACCTGACCCAATTGTCAAGTATCTCTGCATTAACTTCACCATCATATATGGGTAATTCGAATTTAACATCAAGTTTTAACAATGGCACTTCATTCTTATGTTTATGAACATGTTTCTTTGCGTTGGATTTAGAACTTGAACTTGAAGAAGACGGAGAAGAAGGAGGTGATGATGGAGGTGAAGGAGGAGTCTGAGGAGGATCCTCTTTCTCATCACTTTTCCCCTTTGAAGATTCACCTAGATTTGGTCTTTTCTGTTCCAAGTAATCCTCGTACAAAACTTTCACCATCTCCGACATAGCAAGGAAAGTTTTCCGAAACTCTTTCTCATCCTGAGAAATCCCTTCTTCCGATGCCATCTTCTCACTGTGAGAAACTCTCTTTCTCAATCCAATCAATGGATTCTCTTTAACAAGCTTTCCTTCACCACACTGTAGCTTTTCCCTGGTTAACATGCAAAACTCAAATCCAAACGTCAACTAGCTATGATACCACTTGATCCGAAAATATATTTTAAATGACTGTGGTTGAGTTACTATGCATGCATTTATTAACCATTCAGGAAGATTAATGAAAGAGGAAGAAGATAAGAGAATATATCACAACCATGAACACATATACATAACTGAAATGAAGCAATAATAATAGCAAAACATAACAAGAGAAGTGATAAAGGAGTTTGGCACAAAATTGCCTACGTCTCCAGGCCTTTGTCTCAGTGGGGGAGGCTTCTTTATTTCTGTTCAAAGCTATAAAACTACATTGCAGTAGTGCCACAGGGATACACGACTGATATGGTCTTGTTATTCCAGATCTCTAGAACCCAGCAGAAGAAACGACACTCAAAACAGATGTACAGAGCTCCCAGAAATGGCTCACAAAGGTCTGCTCCTCAACAACTTCCCTGCATCAAAATGACTTTGGCTTAGCTTTGCTTCAGCATAACTCTGCTCTGACTGTCCTCCATGGCCTCAAACATGCCTGGTTTATATAGATCTGAAGTTGGTTATCCTTCCCCAACTTCCTCCCAAAATCTGGGCTCAAAAAGAGTCCAATATCCCCCAAAATGGGTAAAATCCACTATTAATAGGCCAAAATCAATTAAAAATCCCAAAAACCATAGGAAATAACCCCAAAATCAATTAAAAATCCCAAAAACCATAGGAAATAACCCACTTTATGTTAATTATAGGGCTTAGCCCCTTTAACCCTGCGCCCGCCCCCCTTAATTGGTCAAATGGAAACTATAAATGGCCAAGCGCCAACCCATAGGGCTGTGTACTGGCCCTCTTATCCCGAACTCTGGTCTGTCATTAAAACATAAGACCGCGCCCTTAAAACGCGCCAACAAACAAGTGGTTAAGGTCCGAATCCTAAGCGCTGGTAGAAGGGTGCTAACTCCACACGCTGGTAGAAGGGTGCTAACTCCGTGCGGTGGTGGTTAAAGGAAAGGCGCCCACACCCCTGTGGTTATATGCAACAACAATTAAACCATGGYCTGGGGCTTATCCCCACCCCCTTTTCGGCCCCACACAATATACATACACTTTATAAAGTTTTAAGTGGGTTTAAAACCCAAACAAATGAGTGGGCACGTTGGCTAAACAACCTTCTMCAATGCATTGCTCGRCTAATAGGTCATGAGGTCGAACCCCATGAGCTTCAAATAAACTTTTCCATTCACTAATGATGGGGTGCCACGTGGCAGCCTATGTCTGGGCCACGTGGTGCCCTTTCATTGGTCCTCAATTGCCACTTGTCAACGCTGCATTGGTCCCTGTCACTGTCCAATCACCCTGCTGTCGCTGCTACCACATGTCAGCATGATGATGTCAACAGGACGTCATGCTGACATCATCATTGACTTTTGCCAGTTGACTTGTTGACTTTTCTCTGTTTGGGAAAACGACCAGAGTGCGATAACTCTTGCATACAATGTCCGTTTGGGAAAGTAAATATATGGCCGGAATTAGCGCAACACAATGGTCGCAATGGAATTGGTTTCATCCGATTCCGAGAACTTTCATTTTTGAGCCTTTTTTGGACCTGGAAGCCTCCTAAATCCAATTCTGGATCAATAGTTATTAAGGGCTATAAAGAAAACATTATGTGGAAACTTGATACAATGAAAAAAGAGAAGACTAGACTCTTATCTTTGTAGGAGGAAAAGTGGAAATTGAAGAGGTGGGATACATGACTTGCTAAGGGGGATGATAACACAAAAAAAATCATCTCCAAGC
>JASDQU010739339.1:9839-22997 GCA_032191745.1 Picea mariana | reverse complement strand
AATTCTGGATCAATAGTTATTAAGGGCTATAAAGAAAACATTATGTGGAAACTTGATACAATGAAAAAAGAGAAGACTAGACTCTTATCTTTGTAGGAGGAAAAGTGGAAATTGAAGAGGTGGGATACATGACTTGCTAAGGGGGATGATAACACAAAAAAAATCATCTCCAAGCAATGTATCACAAATCTATCGATGTAGTTTGGAAGGTAAGGGGCAATCCTAGAGTAGAGTGTGTGGATTTTCATTCAATTTCCAAAGTTGTTTTAAACAAATGTACATGAAACCCCCAAGAGAGAATATACGAGACCTATTTCTCATGAGGAATTATGCAAAGTTTTAAGGTCATTCCAAGGAGGGAAATATTCGAGGCCAGATGGGTGGATTGTCAAGTTCTTCATGAGTTTTTTGGAACTACTAGCTCAAGACCTCTTGGCTAATGTTGAGGAATCCAAATCCTCAGGTAATATTCAAACACGTTCAATACAATCATTGTAAATATTATTCACACACATTCAATTAAACTTTCATTGTAAGATGCTCCACCTCTTGGACAAGACATTTCACACTTTGGTACTTTTTTCAGTTGAAGGATGATGTCTGATTTCTAAAGAGTATTTCTAAGTTTGTCTATGATGAATATTGTAGTTTCAATAGTATTAGAACATTTCTATTTACCAAAACAACGAAAAGACACATGAAAGCACAAGATCTCTCAGTTTCTTTCTCTAGTGCTAATAGCAAAGGTTTACAGTCAATGACAGTGGCTGAATTTATGTCCAGATACCACATTTCTGGGTAGAGATTTAACTCACCTAAAACCTTGAGAAATACCTTAATCAAATTGATGAGCAGTATTGTTGAACGATTTGGCCCATACATAAACAATGTGGCCCTTTAATTATGGTTTTACTTATAATTTGGTTATCTGGAACTTTGGAATTTCTTTGACATGGTTTTATGCCCCTCACCTGAAGCAAAAGATGACAACTTTGTGTCATGTTATAAATACTGTTGATCTGAGATGTGCATAAGGTTCATGTTGCCTCATCATCATTGCAATGTTTGAGCTATTCAGTGATTTTAGTTTCTCTTAAAGCACACCGAGGTACATGATAATCCAACAACCTCATTAACCATGCAAACATAACTCTTTCCCTAAGGGTTTTTCATCACTATTTTAGTTGCAACAAATAGTAGTTTCTTCCATGGGACATAAACCAAGATTAAATGATAGGGCCCTCGACAATGACCCATAATATTCTTCAATAGTCATCTAAAGTTGCAGTCAAGCCAATTTTTCCAAGAAATATATGGAGGTAGTCCAATGAATCCATTTTTTTTTTTGAATTACCAATGGTATTTTCTATAGAAGATCACTGCATCTGTTTGAAGGTAGTGTTTAATTTTTCTCGGTAATTAAGCATGGGGTTATTTCTAGCTGCTTTCAATGGGAAAATAATACCCTAGATTCTCTTCTTTGGTCCTATAGTATTATCTGCTAATATGATTTTCTGATGCTCTCTTGACTCGGTGCTAGATAGTTTTATCATCTGTAGCTGTTATGTTATTTATTTCCTATTTGATTTCACCTTTGAGGTATGAGGTGCATGCCATATGAGGTGCATGCCATAGTGACAATTATTTTAAATATTGGTGTATAAAACAATACCAATTTGAGTTATCGCCTTCCAAATATTTACATTGGTTTGGGATATTTAATGCCCTTCAACAATCCTTCTGCATGACTGCTATATCTTAATAGCTCCTTTGTCACAATTCTTACAAATAGGACTTCCAGTTGACCTTAGTTCATTGTCCTCACTCATAATGTACAACTACATGAATTTTGTGTGAGTGATCTCGATGGTTGTTCTTTTCCTATTTTAGCATAGTTACAACATTTAGCTTCCATGTTTTGATATTTATATCAACCATAAGCATTCTGAAGGTATTTCTAAGTTTGTGAAGTAGAAAAAAATCTTCTGAAAGCTTCTTATCATTGTTGTACTATTTTTTTTGCAGTTTATTTATCAGGAAAATGTTATAAAGGAGTTTATCTTTTATAAACTTCCAATTTTTCAAACGTAGAAGAATACAATTTTCACACTTTCACAGGATTGTGTTTAGTATCTACAAAAAATGAATTAAGAGTACAACGCCAGTAATCGAGAGTTAATGATTTTCTGCCTTTCTACTAAGCATAAATAATTGCAGTACCGAGTCATCTAAACAACTTAACATCCTCGTTTTATATTATTCTAAAAAGCATATTGGTGAATTTCAATAGTTTAGTAAATTAATTCTACTTGGATAATGGAACCATATATGAGGAAATTTTTATTCCATTCCTATTTTCTCTCAGGGATTTTAAACCACCGTTTATGCACCTTTTAATCCTTTCAAAACAGCAAGGACATATAGTGTAATTTTGCCATAT
The DNA here is from genome assembly GCA_032191745.1 of Picea mariana. NCBI lineage: Eukaryota > Viridiplantae > Streptophyta > Pinopsida > Pinales > Pinaceae > Picea > Picea mariana. The sequence continues at coordinate 20,557 of JASDQU010739339.1, read as the reverse complement.
GTTTGATGTGACGATGGACAATTGATAGAGGGGTGTCACCCAACTGTAACTGTCCTTCAATGTTTTGTTAGTTGTTTGAAGAAGCAAGGACTAGAAACATCTGGAAGATATACTAGTTTACACTTTGCACATCTCGTATATTGACATATCACCTTTTGCTTAAGGTGTCAATGTGGATGGGTGGTGTTATTCTTTTTTTTGGTGTTATTATTATTGCTACCATACATGGACTTTTGCAATACAAAGTAGATTTTGATTGACAAAGGTAAGAATCCATTTATATTAATATTATAGAACTATATAAACAGATCTTGGCAAATGTTCCATTTGAAACAAGTAAATAGATTAAATGGCATGCCACTCAAGGCTGAGTTCCTTTTGAAGGATGCATACTAAAATTTCTTGGGGTTTGAAGATGAATTTAAAAAAATAAATAAAGGTTATTTGTATCATCCAATTTCATTGTGGCCCAACCCATACAACTTTCATTACATTCAACAAAGTGGTCATATCTAGATTCAAAGAAACCGATAGTAAATGTACAAAACTATTGTGCATGCAAAGCCAAAACCATTTGCTAAAAAACTTGTGGGGATATTTTCTTATATATTGGTTAAAACGTAGTATATTTCAAATTGCTTTTATTTAATCATTACAATGCCACAGTAATTGTTTTGTATTTTTTTTAATTTTTATTTAATCATTACAATGCCACAGTAATTGTTTTGTATTTTTTTTAATTTGAAATTTCAGATTGTATGTCAAGATTTCTACTTTTAATTTTTTTTTAGCTAAAATTCAAATTCATGGACTGCTTACTTTTTTGTTAAGATTGATATATGTTTTTGACATTTTGCATCTTATTCTTTTCTTGTATCTATTTGTTCCCTGCTCATTTCGTTATTAATGTCCATTTATCATACTTGCATTGACCCTAGAATTAAATGTGTGTGAAACTTAAAATAAATAAATATTCAGATCTCATAATTAGGAGAAGAGGAGTACTAACATTAATCATATGGTTCACAAATTTGTTGTTTCCTTCCCATGCAACTATATTGTTTTTTTATTTTGTATAAAAAATATGATATCTATCCTCGTTTCAACTACATTGATGTCCTGGTTTTCAACATGCCACCTACAAAATTAACATGAAAGGTGTTTGATGGTGCTCAATTCATTAAGCTTTGATTTAAATGAAATTTTTTAATTCATTGGCATGCATTCATGGCTTCGTGTAATCCTATACACTAATTAAGTCCTGTCTTGAACATTGTAAAAGTTGATGAAGAGGAACCCTTTATAAAGAATGGCGGTCTCCCAGTGCTTATTGCACAGTCAACAGGCAATGCATTGCATGTCTTCATAAATGGCGATCTTGCAGGTATTTTCTTATTTAGCATAAAACCTTGGCTCTAATTACACTTCTCAACTTTTTCTCGTGTTGAGGTTCACGCCATCAAATAAACGGAAAATCTAGTTTATGATAATGATGCTTTTTTCTAGAATAAATCAAGAGTATAGAGGATTTAGAGCTATACTTCTTCTAGGTTTCTGCAAATTAGGTTTAAGGTTTCCTTGGATGCTTGCAAGGAGTCAATATGGAAGAAAGAAGTAAGGTTTTCATCTGGTCTTAGGTTAAATGTTGGAACAAACAAAATTTCTATTGATGCAAGGAGTCAAGGAAGAAAGAAGTAAGGTTTTCATCTGGTGTTAGGTTAAATGTTGGAACAAACAAAATTTCTATTGATTATGACTATTGCAGGGAGTCAATATAGAAGAAAGAAGTAAGGTTTTCATCTGGTGTTAGGTTAAATGTTGGAACAAACAAAATTTCTATTGAGTATGCCTATTGGTCTACATGTTGGTTTCAAAACCTTTTACGTTGTTGCTTATGTTCCCTACCTTTTATTTTTTCTTGGGAGGATATCGAACAAGTGAGAAAAACCTATGTGTATAGCTTAAGGTTGAACTGTTTGATAGTTAGATTTTACTTATTGGTTTTTTAATAGGGAAATTCACAAATGGATTGTGGATGGTGTATAATTACTTATTACTGTTACACCTCTCCTCTGAGGTTACTCAAAGAGTTTCTTTGTTTGTGGTTAAAGAATATTGAGCCCCATTTTGAGATGGAAATTGTAGGAGTCCTGGGTCCAATAACCCTAAGTGGTTTCAAGGATGGAACATGGGACTCGTCCTTGAAAAGGTGGTCATATTAGGTTAGGGCCACTTTAACTTGAAACTTCACTTTTCTAATATTTTCTTATATTTTAGATGGTGATTTTTTGAACTGAAACACACACATATAGTTATTGTAGGAATACATGGATATACACTTCATGATTCAAGTGTTAAAACACTAATCATAAGTTAGTTGGTTAGTTAAGTTAACCTAACTGTTATACAGTTACATGACAGTTATGGTCTTTTGTATTATATATGTACATCTATGTAAATGATTATTTACAGAAGCATTGATGAATAGAGTGTGCATTTTCTGCTATTGTTTAGTTATCTCTGTTCATCATGGTTTCTTGATTGCTTCTATTATTTCCATTATATTTCTGCTCTTTTCTTCATTATGAATCTAACAGTGGTATCAAAGCAATGAATGATTCCTGTGTGCCTGGACATTGACGAATGATTCTGTGTGCCTGGACATTGATGAATGATTTATCAGAACAAATTCATGATCATTGGGATGATATTTATTTTTAGCATTTGATGATGAAAACGGAGCAGCAATAGTTGCATACGGATTAAAAATACCAACGATGAGTTGATGCGTTGCTTTTACCCTATTCTTTTTGGGCTACCTGTCGATTCAGTTTCTAGATATATTTTTATTATGGTAGAAGTTTTATTATTTAAATTTTTTGAAGGAGTCGATGGAATTTGTAACCATGATCCATGCCAAGTTTTTCCCTTCAAAGCTTACATAAAAAGGTTAGAATAAACAATATCTTCTTGTGGAGATGTACTTCCAGCAGTATTGTTATCATCCTTAATATTTCCAGCAGATGTAGAACCTCGATTTTGCCTTTTGGCTTCAGGTTCATTAAAAATTTGGCAGGAAGAGTTGATCACAACCGAGTCCCAGAAGGAAAGGAGGATATCGAATGAATCTCAACATTGACCACACCAGTCTATTTATGATTCTGCGTTTTTGTTTTGGCATCACGGTCCTTTAGATTTTCCACAAATCCTGGTGAATAGCCATAGTCTACAAGAAGATCGAGATCGCACAACCGCCTGTTCAGGCAACAACATGCCGAGATCTCATTGGGTGAAAGGAATGATAGAATGAAAACAACGACGTCCTCTGATATGTTATCGAGGGTTGTAAAAGGAGAAGAATTCGGATCATCTGAGATTTTATTTTTTTTCTTCTGCGCTAGGGGGAGAAATTTGGGTTTTCTTACCTAGAGTTTTTTTGGCTTTTGAGGTTGCGGGTTCAATCTGTCGGAGTTGACATGTTTCTTACCTAGAGTTTTTGGCTTCTGAGGTCGCGGGTTCAATCTGTCGGAGTCAACATCGGTTGATCTTTGAGAAGCTCTGCCAAGGAACATTCTAGGTGAGCCTGAGTCGTCCTACTCCATTCTGTATTGATTTTGGTAGAGAATCTTGATTTTTATTATGCCTATTCAATTCTTTCCCGAGTAAATTGTGAATTGTTTCCAGTAAGGATTAAATATTGAAAAGAAAGAGAGAAAGGAGGAGTTTTCAGAGCAGGTCTATGGATACAGATTTCTGCAGGAAGCTTGCTATACATCCAAACAACAACCTAGTCCCGCCAGAGAAAAAGGAAAAATACATTTCCGTCTTTCTCTCAGCAATACCTTTGTGTATCAAGGTGTTTAAAACCTGAATTGGAGTATTGGAGACAATCTGGTTTACAGGTTATCGTATGTTGGTGTGCCTTGAGACTAGTTTCAGTAATTTTAATATGTTAAACGATTATTGAATGAGTTATTTGCAGACTTGTTGTGTGGACGTATGAGGATGTGGCTAGCCCCAACGAGAAACTAACACCCTCCTTGCTAGAATTTTTTCAAGAAATCTTCCCTAAAATTCATTGTTGTTTGAAACTTGAGAACTTGCGAAAGGAAGAGTATATTTAAGGAGTTATAAGGTTTTGTATGGAAGAGTTTTTTCCATTGATTATAATTGGAGTTATAAGGGTTTTTATGCCTTGAACATGTAAAGATGTTATTATTTAAGTTGTAGACCTATCCGAAATTGAATAAGGGGATCCCTCTTAGGATCTTTGTGTGTGTCTAAGTTATTGGTTATCCTGTAGTTTTTGGCAACATTCAACGAACGATTTCTCTTGGCATGCACAACATGATACAGATCTTGTAGTTTTTTAGTAGCATTCATACAAGGAACGATTGCTCTTCGCATGCATAGCATGATACAAAATTGAATTTTGTGGCATCAACATACAAGCATCTCTCTTCCATATTTTGCATAATGTCAAGAATTGAAGAACTATTTACAATATTGCGCACATTAATTAACTCAACTATAGAATCTACAATTGCAATAAACAAGTGCACTCTTAGTACAGTGATTACTTGTTTGTAAGTAACACACAAGAAGATTGATATGTTCAAACATCAAAACAAGTTGTTGTCTGATGAGTTAAGTTTGCTTCGACACCGACAATGTGATTACAACAACCAAAATGGCATCAATGATGAAAATAATGAAGACATTCAGTTGACTAGTGATGACAGTCATAAACATGAAGATCAGTTAGATGAAGTCCCTATGTCAGAAAAAGTTGCGGATAAATGTATTGTTCGACCATGGGAAGAATTACGCTTTAAACGAAATCAATATGGACTAGGATATGAAAATGATGTTAACAACCTTTTTCATTTTCGTAATTATTGCGAACCTGTTTGCTTTGTGAGTGGAGGTTTTTTGAATGAAGATAAGATGACAGAGCATATTGGTAAGGAACAGGTACATGATATTGTTGATGATGATGTTGTTCCAGATCATGATAATCGATTGGATAAAGAACCCATACAGTGCGAACAATGTCATCGGTTTGGCCATGATAAGTCAAACTGTTTTGATCTTCACCCATGCAAATTTTGTGGGAAGACAAATCACCCTCAGTAAGGTGCCAAAAGCGCAAGAGGAACCAACTTCATTTTGGATGGTTAGGGAATTGGCGTTGGCATTTGGAAGCCAATTTATTGGAGCAGTCTTATCACCGGATTCATACACAAGTACAATCATACTTGATTGGAGATATTTCTACAGTTGATGGACATGAATGTTTTTCAAGATTTGTTGATTTAGGGTATGATCATGGCCCAATTGATGTAGTCTCCTGAGTTGAAGATCGAGTCTTCAGACTCCGCAGGAAGATAGTTTGATGTGTTGGATCTCTTCTTGGCCATACTTGCGAATGGCGGTCAAGGGAATTGGAACCACTTGTCCCTGACAGGGGGGAAATATAGTTGAGTCAGGTTCCAAGTTTGATTTTGAGTCAGGTTCCAATTTTGATTTAGAGCCTGTGAATAGATGATCAAGTATGCAATCTAGTTCTTGGTATGCAATCTTGTTCCTCAACATATTATTCTTGTTAGTTTATGGTCAACTTAAAACCATGCCATTTAGTAGAAGAAATGAGCTTTTGCTAGACATTTGGTTTGTGGTCATCCCGAAACCACCAGATTGGTTTGTGGTCATCTTGAAACCACCAGATGAGTTTGTGGTCAACCTTAAACCACCAATTTAGTAGAAGACATCAACTTCTGCTATTTTTTTCAGAGTTCAGAGAGCATCTTCAGCCAGCCCTATGAATATTCTCTTGACACATTTGATTGTCAAGTAGTGGCAGTTTTTCAGGCAAGAATGAACTTATGATTAAGGGGGGATGTTAAAACACTAATCATAAGTTAGTTGGTTAGTTAAATTAACCTAACTGTTATACAGTTACATGACAGTTATGGTCTTTTGTATTATATATGTACATCTATGTACATGATTATTTACAAAAGCATTGATGAATAGAGTGTGCCTTTTCTGCCATTGTTTAGTTATCTCTGTTCATCATGGTTTCTTGATTGCTTCTATTATTTCCATTATATTTCTTCTCTTTTCTTCATTATGAATCTAACATCAAGAAAATAAAAATAATTTTTTTGTTGTTCAGGTGCTTGGAAAATTGAGGAAAAACTATTTTTAAGGAGAATTTGCATTTAGACAATGTCATTCCATCCCCTTCATTGGTTTTTGTTTCTAATATTTTGATATTTTATTGCCAAAATTATGTCTCTATTTTTCCTACCAATCTCGATTTTTTTTCTGCATTTGCACATTTTGAAATGACATTTCAGGAGAATTATAGAAACAAAAAAGATCAGTCATCAAAGGTGAAACTGTGTTGGAATGTTTAGGGTCATAATTTGCCAATAGTAGATAACTACCCAATGTTACATTAATATCTGATTGTCTGCTATTTATTTTTAAGACATTGAACATAGGAAAGGTGTTTTCTTGTTCTCTCATTGAGATTCTGCAGTAAGCAAGTCCTACATTCTTGATATATAAGAAAATGAAAATTATTTATGTGACTTTGGGGATGACTTATTGGACCTTAGAGCTCTAAAATATTATATAATTAATGTACTGATTCTAAATAACTATCATAAATTCTCTAGAGAATAATCTCATCTTTGGTTTCATCATGCCTAATATATGATTTTCAATTCTTTCTATTTTATGCATGCAGATTAGATTGAAAGATGAATCAATGAATCTCCACATTAGTGGAGATAACATTGTTGAATGGATGAAATAAGTAGATGTTCCTCAAAGAAATGTGTTTTGATTTGGCATTATCGTTACAAAGTTAGGTTGTTTGAGTGTGATCTTGCATAAGAGAAATGTAATAAGTTTAAACTGTAGCATGTCTTGGAAAATGACTATTTCATGAGTTAAACATTTGAATTGGAGTAATGAGTTCATTGCATTAAATTACTACAAGTTAATGAAAAATCCATCTTGGAAAACACAGGTTCTTTGTTTTTGGAAATCAAGTTAATGTCAGCCTCCAAAAAACAGGTTCTTTGTTTTAGGAATTGTTGGAATTGTTTTGTGTAAGTGAGGTTATTAAGTATATAGTTAGTTTTATCATTATTTTTTTTGGTTAAAAATAACATATAATCCATAATGTTCTAACAATTTATTAATTTCCATGTTTTTTAGAACGTGCTATCAAGTTTGATCCTTCAAGAGGGTATCTTTCAAGAAGATTCACTTTGGAAGAAGCCATATATACCATATTGTTTTGCATGCCTATAATTCACAACCTTTCCTAGAAGGCTACGACTACAACGATGGAGAAGGATAATCCACCTATTGAAATTCCCCAACCTATGGTTACAATCATGGGGAGGTATGAAAAAAGGAAGTTTAAGTCATGAATAGCCGTTGAAATATTTGGAAAATTCATTGATGTAGATGATTTTCATGTACTTGACCCAAAGCTTGATGTTGTTGAGAGTGTAATGGATACATTTTTTTGTCATGGACTAGATGATCAATGATCATAATGTATTAGTCGATATTCAACTGGAAACTCAAATGTATTGTGATAGTACTTGAATTTTCATATTTTTTTATATATAATATTTATGCGGTTCAAATACTATGTTTGTACTTGATCTTATTTATAATATTGTTAATTAATGATGCAAGTTTACATGTTTATATAAATTTGATTTCTTTCCACTCATTTAATTGCATATATGAAATGCTTATTTATTGTTTAAGTATATAATGTAATATATAATTTGTTTCATTGATATTAGATCAACATAAACATTGTATGACATTTTTAAAATTATTCACATCAAATTAAATTATATTGAGTAATAATGAATAAAATGAATATAAAACTATTGAATTAGTAATAAATATAATGAATATGAAACTACTAAACCAAAGACACTACTATTATTTTATTCAGGTTATAAGGGACTACAATTATACTAATTGCATAGTGCTTTATAATGCGACTAAATATATGAGTAAAAATGATAAAAGATACTGACTAAATAAACTAATAAATATGCTACAAGATTACAACAATTAATGACTAATTAAACTAGTAAATATACTGAAAATTGGTGACAATGAATGACCAAATAAATGAGTAAATGTACTACAAAATTGTGACAATGAATGACCAAATAAATAAGTAAATTTACTACAAAATGGTGACAATTAATGACCAAATAAATGAGTAAATGTATTACAAAATGGTGACAATTAATGACCAAATAAACGAGTAAATATATTAGAGGGTGATGAATCAAGTCAACCAATTAATGACTAAGTGAAATACGACCAAATGTTAGTTGGGGAAAAAAAATTGCAAATTTACTACTATTAGTTTCCGACTCAAAAACAGTCACAAATATCCAAATTTTAGTTATTTTTGAAATAACAAATTACTCATTTTGTACTAGTGTTAGGAAGCTGAGTCAAAGGATATTACATCTAAAGGCTCATAATTTGGATTAGTACATCAATAATTTTCATAAATTGAGATGAAGAAGGACCTATTGTCTAATTAATGAAAAGTTTTCCAATATGCATAAATTCTAACATTAATTGTTGTATGCACATTTTTGTAGAATTAGGGGTAAAAGAAGAATAGATCAGGTTAAAAAATGAGGACTAGAGATATGGATGATGCACAAAGTTATTACATTCATGGAGATGAAATGATGCACAAGGTTATTACATCCACGTGGATGAAATCAAATGATTAAATATTCGCCTGGGAAATTCAAAATATATTCTAATGGGAATAGAAGAAGGGTAGAGACAATAGAGTTGGTTGAGACAATGAAAATCATAAAGAGGGAAGTGAAAATCTTTAGAGAAGATAATGAAAAGTTGATTAGACTAAGGAGGAGTAGAACCAAATTAATACTACAGAGTCTGAATAACTTACAAACACAATTCAATAAGGATTCCAACAAAAAACATGAAACCAATGCAATACATGCAACAACAACCAAATAAAATAATAGGAGGGATGTGTTGTTCCAGAGTCTGTACTTAAGGCTAAAAAGTACAGGGTCTAGGCATCCAAAGTGAGTAAAAGATAAAAAGGGAAAAAAAAATCCTTCGGGAAAGAAGAAGCTAATGTTGATTTCTAAGTTGTCTCTGTCTCGCTTCCAAATGTTCCTAGATGCTTATATACCGTTCAATTGTGGCCCATGAACATTTGAGTTCAACCTGGGTGATGGTGGTTTTAAGTATGGTGTCAAATAGGTTCAAAGCGATGCTGGTTTGATCCAATAGGCCGGGTTCAATGTTGGGTTGTCTTGCAAAGGGCACAGTCATGGAGGAACATAAAATGAAAAGAAAGTTCGAGGTTTAAAACACCACTTCAATTCTTTTTTAATCGTATAAAAGAGAACATTCAAAATTCGATGTTAAAGATAGAACAAAAACCAAAGGGCTTCTCCCGTAACTAAGTTAACTTTTTAAAGAATCATGTGGGAAATGCGAGAAAACATTAAGCAGTCGACAATGCGAGGCTCCTATCAAGGGAGAATCTCGCCCTATAAACAGAAGAAGAGAAAAAGACAAGAAGTAATCTGACGAAGCATAAAATATAGAGATCTAAAAAGTTCACAGGTCTTGTACCTGCTGATAGCCGATACAGAGGAAAAACTGCAAGCGATTAGATGACTAAAAGTTGGTCACCATAGTAGAAGTTGAACTAAATTGTAGCTAAGCATTCATCATAAATATATATGCGAAATAAAACTTAATATAAGATAACAGAGAAAACACAACTCATAACTCATCTTCATGGAATCAGGAATCTTCGGATTGCTTTGTATTAATTTTCAAGAGGAAGAAAGTCTCTTTTACAATCGGCCAAGAAAGGTCTAGCCCCCTTTTCTTTCTTCAAAAATGTGTATTTATACAACTTCTAAACATTCGGATCTCAATCGTTCCAGGAGTTTTCGGTTACAAAATGGGAAATTTAAGCATTTCGCTTCTTTGTCTTTGTCCTCCTTCATGCGGGTAGAGCACCTTCCTTTCTTTATTCTTTGGGTACTAAAAATAGAACAGGCAGACACTTGTCATTATTTGGCACCGGAAACCTACCCCTTCACCTACTTGGTGCAAGTGACGCACCTCTCCACCAACTGGGCTATCAACCTGGAAGGCTCTGCTTGGTTGTTTGCCTCAAAAACGTAACAATCCTTCGCTAGTTGTGGCAACCTTCCCCCTACTTGTTGGTCTTCAGTGATGATAGAACATAACTGTACACTTGGTTTTATTAGCCATATATCCACTTGGATTATATCAGTCTGGCTTATTTGTGATATTTCAGCCTGCTCTTTTTCCTCGTTCTCCTTGATATTGAGCAGGCGCTTGGCTATATCGATATGGCCCAGTGTCCCAGCGCTTCTTTCCCTGTCGAGATCCGATAAACTTTCATTTATCAAGCCGAAAGTTTCTTCACAAGAATTTCTCATTTCTTTAGCTCGTTCTCTGCTTTTTGATATATTACGCTCCCACACCTTCAACAAGATATTACCTCTGGTTTGCTCTGGGATGGAAAGCCTAGAACTACGGACCATTTCTTTTCTCGTCGTGGTTATAACAACCTCTTGGAAAACGACCCGAGCTGCCCCGGCTTCTCTTTCTCTCAAAGAAAT
>JASDQU010739338.1:256946-282608 GCA_032191745.1 Picea mariana | reverse complement strand
ACCTTCAAACCTCTTAATTACCAGCAGAAAGCCATAACCCTAAACATTTTAGGGTTTTGGTTTAAATCTCATCCCTCCATCTCTATATATGACGAAAATTATTCTCATATTTCTGAACCTTGTCCCCGATGTCGGAAAATCATTAAGAAAAACTAATCAGGCACCCTTTGATGATAAGCACCTATCAACTAAAAAATAATAATCACGATTTTATGTGATAGTTTATACCTGTTTTACCTTTAAAGACTTCAGACATCCTCCTTTAGTGCTTTTTCATATCAAACTTTCCAATTTTACAAATCTTTCATCTTTTTGAATATGATATGTAATACTGTTCTTTTAACATTTCAAATATTGTTTTCTATCATAGAAAATTTAAACGAAAGCTTTTTCAGTTGTTTTTAAAAAATTTCTACGTCATTGAGTAACGAAGTATTAAAATTTGTTGTGATTAGATGTGATTGTCCCACTCTCAATTAGCCGCCCAACAAATCTTCATTGACAAAGTATTTTAATATACAAATCCTCTTTTACGGCCCACGTCAGCTCAATGTCACGGTGATCGGGTCGATATATTGTCATTTGTGTAGCGGATGAGTAAAATTACAACAATACCCTTCAATAAACAATCCATCCCATTATTCCGAGGTAGGAACGGTAATGAAGCAGCGTTTCGTTATTACGAAGGGTAATCACGTTGAGATACGAAGCAGAAATGAGAAGCAAAACATCAATTGCGTTATGTCAGTTGAGCTGCACATCTATTTATTTATCGTACGTTCCAATTTCGTAGAAGAACCTCATATCAAATCTTAAACCCATTATCCACCATTTCTCTCTCTAAATAGAATTGCGTTGCCCCAAATCCTTGGAATTGCACTATGGAATTGCATTGTCCCAAATCCTTTCATATTTGGGATATATCTTTAAATGAGGATCATCATGATTTGGAAAGATTTAGTCTTAACATTGGCATTGCAGGCTTGACAGAAGCCGCCATCTCCTGCTCTATGGCGATCTTTGACCTTCTCTTCTGTCTTTTCTTTGTCTCTGCAGCGTAATCGTCGGCGTTGCCACCAGCACTTCCAGCAGTCGTGACACATACGCCTAATTCCATTCTGTCTTTGACTGTTTTATTAATTTTCTTTCATTGTTTTCTTCATATGGGATTTTATTGTCTGTGGCCATTTCAAATTACCTAAGTTTGAAGTTTTATTAGTGTGTACTGAAAAAGACCTTACATGTTAACCCTAAGCAAGATTTTCCTTTTAATATAAAGCATTTATACATAACTAAAGATAAAAGGGTCCCGAGTTACAATGATCGCCTACACTACGGGAAAATTTATACAAAATTCATGATGTTTAATCAACATGTCCGAAAGTAAACTATAATGCTTAACTTGCACTTGCACTTTCTTATCATTTAAAAGGTCAAATAATCAAACTATCATCGGGTTTTCTAGTAAAATTAAATTCATTCAAACTAGTTTAAATGTTTTACATTTTTATTTTATTTTTGTGATTTTTTAATAATGTTTTTTCAAAATTTAAATTTTAAAAGATAAATTTAATTGTAGATTTTGATGATTGAGATGGTATATTAAAATATTTAGTTATTTTTAAAAATGCTAAATCTATTTATACATTTAAAACATAATTTAAACAATATAAAATTAAAATTTTATTAATAATTAATTTACTAAATTTTTATAAAAGTGAACAACAAATATAAAAAAGGGAGAAAATTTTAACTGTAAATTTGATGAAAATAAATTTGAAAGTTGTTTCTTAAAGAGTTTATCCATTTTTATGACCGTTGAGATATTTCTAATCTATCTTTTTGAGAGATAACGAGTTTTAATGTCCGTTAATATAGAGTTTTGGGAAATGACGCGCTTTTATATCCGTTGAGATATATTTTTGGGAGATGACGCGTTTTTATGACCGTTGAGATATATCTAAAATATATTTTTCGGAGATGACGCGCTTTATGTACGTTGGGATATTTGTAAACCATATTTTTGGGAGATGACGCGTTTTATGGTCGTTAAGTTATTTCTATATATGACCGTTGAGATATATCTAAAATATATTTTTGGGAGATAGACGCGCTTTATGTACGTTGGGATATTTGTAACACATATTTTTGGGAGATGACGCGTTTTATGGTCGTTAAGGTATTTCTATTTCTAATAAATATTTTTAGGGAGAATTCAAATTCAAGTCACCGCATGTCCAAATTGATATCTATAGTTATTTTCATTTTTTTTGTTTTTTTACATATTATTCAGTAGACCTCATAGTTTTACATGTACCATAAAAGATTCAACAGATGTCATATAAAGATCTCAAGTTACCTCTCAGAAAAGTCCAGATAACATTGTAGTAAATGTTATGGCATTAATTTTTTATTTCTATTCTCATTATTAATTATTTCCTTGGTTTCTGTAATTGTTTGTGCTAATTTAGTGTTATGAAAGAAAAGTTCTTACTTATTTTATAATCTTTTTAGATTTTCCTTTTTTATAAATATTTTAAAAAATAAATCTCAATAACAATTTGTACCTAATTTATTTGGCAATTTTTCTTTTGCATATGAAGAATAGTTTATTTTAATATGTTAATGTAGAAGATTCTTATAAACACTTTAAAAAATAAATCTCCCAATTTGTACTTTTCCTTTTCCTTTTCATGCCAATAATAGTAGAAGATTCTTATAAACACTTTAAAAAATAAATCTCTACTAACAATTTGTACCTAATTTATTTGATAATTTTTCTTTTTTCAAAAAATAGTTATTTTGCCCGATGTAACTAATTTATTTGATAATTTTTTTGTTTTCAAAGAATAGTTATTTTGGCATGTCTGTCAATGTAAAAGAGTTGACGTAAATTTCACCCTTCAAATTGAAACATAACCCTTCCTGTAAAATTTTATGCCTGACTACAATCATCAATATTTTTAATTAACATTTAATTTCTTATAATAATGTCTAGAAATATACCTTTCCTATTATTACGATACACAAATTTCCGTCGTTCGTCTTACAAACTGAAAACTGAAGTTTATTTCCTTTGATGCATGTCCCGCCAAATTGCTTTGGGATAAGCACTAATTAATTTATTTTTCGCTTATACAGTTTTCAAATGCTTTTACAGACGACATGGGAATTTCTCACTTGAAATTTTCCTCTCTTTTTCTCGCAGAGATGTAGAAAATCATGATTCACTGATAATTTGACTTGCAGTGGCGGCTTTTGTCCTGCCTGTTTTTTTTCAACATTATTTTTTGCCGTACAAAGAAAGAAAATATATAGAGTTAAATCACAGAATAGCGGCGTTAATATAATAAAAAGTGAAGACAAGGCATCCAGCGAGTGATTCCATTTGTTTCAATGGACAATATAATCGAATGCAATGTTGAAAAAGCATAGACAATATAGCATGGTTGATATTAGACACGATAACCCATCGCAACGTTGAAACCAATATAGAATGCAATCCCAAAATCCAAGGACGGTGACAGAAGCTTACCTAATTCGGGCAGAATGCAAGATTTCTCTTTACAGCAAGCCATGCGACACTCCTGTGTGAGTTTCTTCAAGGCTCCAATGGGTAGGTATTTGAACCTTTGAACGCTCCAATGGATGGATATATGTAATAGCGATTTTGGCAGATGGTGCCAGTGATTTACGTAGATGGTTCGAACAATAATGGCCAGTAGTGAAAATTGACATGGCAGGATAGTGTTAGAAACGTGAATGGTTTCTATTATGGTAATGAAATGGCCAGCTCAACATACTTTTCATAAATGGTTTGCTATTAATACCAAAACGTAGCTAAGGTAATCACTAAAGGTTGCAATTAAAACGCTGATAACCTTCAAACCTCCTGATTACCAGAAGAAAGGAATAAAGCTCAAGATTTTAGGGTTTTTTACTTAAATTTCATCCGAATTTGTATCACGAACTCATTTCTAAGAAAAAGTCTTTAAATTAGGTCGATATTTAGGTTTGATAGTGAAATGTTTCTTTTATTTATAATTTTTTAAAATGTTTTTATCTATTTTTAAGTGTAATTCATGATGTTTATTTTTTGTTAAGTGTAATTGTAAAAAATCAACATGTGTGAAAGTAAACTATAATGCTTTACTTGCACTTTTTTAGGATTAGGATTTATAAAGGAAAATTTATACAAAATTCATGATGTTTATTTTTTGTTAAGTGTAATTGTAAAAAATCAACATGTGTGAAAGTAAACTATAATGCTTAACTTGCACTTTCTTATCATTTAAAAGGACAAATAATCAAACTATCATCAATATCTATAGAAGAATTAAATTCATTTGAACAAATAATCAAACTATCATCAATATCTCTAGAAGAATTAAATTCATTCAAACTAGTTTAAATGTTTTAGGTTTTTATTTTATTTTTGTGATTTTTTTATAAGTTTTTTTTTAAATTTAAATTTAAAAAGATAAATTGAATTGTAAATTTTGGTAGTTGAGATGGTATATTAAAATGTCCATTTTTAAGAACGCTGAATTTATTTATACATTCAAAACATGATTTAAATAATGTAAAATTAAAATTTCATTAATAATTAATTTATTATTTTTTTTTAATGAAAGTGAAAAACAACAAAATTAAAAAAATAATTTAAATTGCAATTTTGATGAAAATAAATTTGAAAGTGATTCTTTTAAAGAATTGACCCGTTTTTATGACCGTTGAGATATTTCTAATCTATCGTTTTAATGTCCGTTAATATAGATTTTTGGGAAATGATGCGCTTTTATATCCGTTGAGATATATTTTTGGTAGATGACGCGTTTTTATGCCCGTTGAGATATTTCTAATGTATCTTTTTTAGAATGACGCGTTTTAATGTCCGTTAATATAGATTTTTGGGAAATGACGCGCTTTTTATCCGTTGAGATATATTTTTGGAAGATGATGCGTTTTTTTGACCGTTGAGATATATCTAAAATATATTTTTGGAAGAAGACGCGCTTTATGTACGTTGGTATATTTGTGACAAATATTTTCGGGAGATGAGGCGTTTTTATAGTCGTTGAGGTATTTTAGGGACAATTCAAATTCAAATCACCCCAAGTCCAAATTGATATTTCTGGCTCTTTTCATTCTCTTCACAAATGATTCAGTGTACCTCACAATTTTACATGCTCCATAAAAGATTTAACAGATGTCGTATAACATTTTAGAAAATTCACAGATTAGTAAAGGTTATGGCATTAATTTTGTATTTCTATTCTTATTGTTAAATAGTTTTTTGGTTTCTACAATTGTTTGTGTTAATTTAGTATTATGAAGAAAAAATTTCTTACCTATATTTTATAATGTTTTCATATCTTTTTTTTCTTATAAACACTTAAAAAAATAAATTTCCCCTAACTAACAATTTGTACTTAATTTAATTGGAAATTTTCCTTTTAGTTTATTTTTTAGTTTATTTTGATATGTCAATGTAGAAGATTCTTATAAACACTTAAAAAAAATATATCCACTAACAATTTGAATTTGAAGCTAATTTATTTGTCAATTTTCCCTTTTCATATGAAAAATATTTTATTTTGACATGTCAATGTAGAAGATTCTTATAAACATTTAAAAAAATAAATCTCCATTAACAATTTATACTTTTCATTTTCATATGAAGAATATATTATTTTGATAGGTAAATGTAGAAGATTGTTATAAACACTTCAAAAAAGAAATCCCCACTAAGAATTTGTACCTAAATTTATTTGGCAATTTTTCCAAAATAGTTTATTTTGACATGTCAATGTACAAGAGTGTCAATGTAAAAGAGTTGACGTAAATTTTGTTGGGCAGCACAAGTAAAACAAAGCACAAAACCAGATCATACATGAGTTAGATTAAACACACATGAAACCAAGAACAATAAACACACACTTGACATAGTGATTTATGTGGAAACCCAACTCGGGAAAAAACCATGGGCAATGATTATCGGTCTTCTTCTATTTAAGGGAGAATTACAGTAGCCAACCCACGCGTACAACCATCCTCTCCTCACACACTCACTGCTCTCTAGTTCGCATTGTGTCCACATTCACATTGTCCTCTACCTCTATGGATATCTCGTATATATAGAATCTATCACTAAGTTACACATGCTAATCATGAATCGATCACATAGTTACACGAACAATTCATAAGTAGTTAGCATGCATCTGTGTCTGCATCTGCATGTGACCGCATGAGAAAATTAGTTGTCATGTTTCCAACAATCTCCACCTTGACAATAATTTATCTGATATATCATGCCCTTAATTAATTCATCCATCACCTTTCTTGCAAGAGAACCCAAACACCATCATAGCTCTGTAGCTTCTCTAACAATATCGTTATCTCAACATGTTTGCTTGATTCACTCCAGTATTGACCATTATGTCTAGTAACCTGTCTAATAGACCGATGCGCTTGTCCAAATATCATGAATCATAAACATGGACCAAATCACTGCAACCACTGTAGGTGATACTTGTGCTTCTATGTTTGAAGCACGTGTTTCCATGCTCCTGACCTGGTTTTGTCATGTGTGTACTGACAACACCAACTGCATGTGAAATGTTGACCATTTCTTCATCGTAATCATCAAACTTCCTACTAGCATATAATATTCCAGACATATAACCCTTTACTTCTTCATCAATTAGGACATAAACCTGAAGAGAAATTACAATGGAAAGCCAAAGGAATTTTACCGTTTTCACATTATTCATACCGAATTTCCTGAGTATCTTCACCACATACAACTACTGTGATAACCAATCTTACCATCCTTTTTGTCTCTGTGTATTTCTATGCCCAAGATTTATTTTGCTGCTCCCAAATCCTTCATAACAAACATATTAACCAACTGAGCCAACCTGTTGATCTCAACCATGCTTGTTCTTGCAACAAGCATAACATATAACACCAAGATAATGAATTTACCATAAACACAATGATTATAATGACTTCCTAAAAATTTGGCTCACCATGAAGGAATCAAACATCTTGTACCATTTTCCTAGCATGCTTCAGACCATACAATGATTTTTGAGTTTGCAAACAAATCATCAAATTGTTCTTGTTGTTCCATATGCATGCCCTTATAAAAGGAGATTCATCAAACACTGCGCCACCTCGAACTTTGCATTCGAACAACTTTGACCAAATCCGGCCAAACCAACCAAGTAAGCCTTCACCACCTTCACCACTTACATCCCGGCCCATTTACAATGGAGTTCACCAAGCCTTTTATAGGCTTCATTACATGCAATCCATGGACATAATGCCACNTTGCATTCGAACAACTTTGACCAAATCCGGCCAAACCAACCAAGTAAGCCTTCACCACCTTCACCACTTACATCCCGACCCATTTACAATGGAGTTCACCAAGCCTTTTATAGGCTTCATTACATGCAATCCATGGACATAATGCCACAGGATACCCAAAACACATGGACCCGAAAAACCACCTGCTTTGACCTAAAAACATATTTAACTCATTAACTCTTTCACCGAGTCAAGGTTAACCCAACATACATGCCCCCCGACATATTCAATCTACCTAAATCTATGTCTAGACTTTTCATAGGTGACCTAATAAACTAGGGGCACGCATGCCTATCTAGGTCTTATAGACATATGCCCATTTATATACAATCTACNTATATATATATATATAAATTTATTATTTCACGGTGACTCAACCATCACCGCCCTGCACCTCCGCCCTGCACCTTCTATGCGAACACAGGTGGTGAGACACAAGACAAAAATTCATCAACCATACTTGTAGCTTAATTTGCTTCTATTGTGGAGTTCTCTTTGGATGCTTGTTGTCTTTTCCAACAATCCTTTTTGAGATGCCTAGATTTGCCACAAAACCAACATTTTGCCTTACCCTTACTGTCTTTTGACTTAGATGTGGTTGTATCTTTCTTATCTTTCCCTCCTTATGTAGTTCGACCTATGACCACCATTTTTTGTTCTATTGAGGTTTCCTTACTGGATCTTCTCCTCATTTCCTCACATAACAGAGCTCCCACAACAATGTCATAATCAATGGTATATGTTGTGTTAAACCACACAGTTGTGACCAAATGATCCCAAGATTGAGGCAATGAACAAAATAGCATAATTGCCTCATCCACAAGCTTACAACTGCCTCTTCAAGAAGATTATGTTTGACAAGTTTTTTGTTATATACAGACTCTCGAGTTTATTCCACAAACCTACTATTGTCTCCTCTTCGGCAATCTTAAACAACACCTCCAATGAATTTCTCCACCTCAAACTTGGAACTATGCACCATGACCATTAACACAAGAAAAAACTCCAAATCCACTACTTATAAAACCAAGCCAAACCATCTATATGGAAAAAATAATCTTATAGCTCAATATTAAACTTAAAACTAATAATTAAAAAAATTTTAAAAATATTTAAAAAACATTTTACCAAGTCCTCAAAAGTTAAACTCTTAAAAAATAATATTTAATATCTTCCCCATAAAAAAAAATTGTATATGGCATCCCATTTTAAATACCCACTCACTCCTTTAAGAATGGTTCGATCATGCACCTTTTAATATTATAAAACTCACATCCATGTCTTAAGGCTCACGACCATGTCTTTTGAATAAGACAAAAGAGCCCTTCAAAACTTTACCTTATTCCATGCATGCGCATTTTTCCATGCGAATTATTTCTTAAACCAAAGTTTGGCTTTTAAGATTGGTGCTTCTTAATGGGTCTAAGAGGAGAGCTAGTTTGGAAATCAACGCCCCCTTACTATGAGGTATGGACAGAGCGCTAGCGCTCTTTGAGTGTGGAAAGAGCGTGGATGGGGAGCGTCGATGTGCCGGTGCTCTGTGGTGCGCAAATCAGTGCATTAATTTTTCGAAATTTGCGATTTCACAAGTGTGAGAGCTTCTGTGCGCCTTTAACACTGTCTAGAGAGTGTCTATGACCTGAAACACTCAATCATGTCTCTAACATTCAATCACTGCTTCTTGCGCTCTCCGGAGACCTGCATGTGAGTCAATTTGCTTTGGCTCTGATATTACTTGTTGGGTATTGGAAGAAAAACAAAGCATAAAATCATAATATACATGAGTTAGATTAAACACGTATGAAAACAAGAACAACAAACATATATTTGACACAGTGATTTATGTCAAAACTTAATTTGGGAAAAATCATGGGCAATGATTATCGGTCTTCTTCTATTCAAGGGAGAATTACAGTAGCCAACCCACGCTTACAACCATCCTCTTCTCACACACTCTCTGCTCTCTAGCTCGGATTGTGTCCATATTCACATTGTCCTCTACCTCTATGAGTATGCTCGTATATATAGCATCTATCACTCAATTACATAAACAGTTCATAAATCAATCACATAATTACACAATCGAACACATATTTACACAAACAATTCATAAGTACGTGTGCTTGTGTATCTGCATGTAACCTCATGAGAAAATTAATTGACATGTTTCCACCCAATTTCACCCTTCAAATTGAAACATAACCCGTCAGTAAAATTTGATGCCTGTCATCAATATTTTTAATTAACATTTAATTTCTTATAATAATGTCTAGAAATATACCTTTCCTATTATTACGATACAGGAATTTTCGTACTTCGTCTTTCAAACTGAAAACTGTTAAAGAAAGCACGGATTAATTTCTTTTTCGCTTATACAGTTTTCAAATGCTTTTACAGACGACATGGGAATTTCTCACTTGAAATTTTCCTCTCTTTTTTTGGCAGAGATGTAGAAAATCATGATTCACTGATAATGACTTGCAGTGGCGGCTTGTGTCCCGCATGTTCTTTTTCAACATTATTTTTTGCCGTAGAAAGGAAGAAAATATATAGAGCTAAATCACAGAATAACGGCGTTAATGTAATAAAAAGTGAATTGAAGGCATCGAGCGAGTGATTCCATTTGTTTCAATGGACAATATAATCAAATGCAATGTTGAAAAAGCATAGCCAATATAGCATGGTTGATATTAGACACGATAACCCATCGCAACGCTGAAACCAATATAGAATGCAATCCTAACATCTAAGGACGGTGACAGAAGCTTACCTAATTCGGGGCAGAATGCATGCTTTCTCTTTATAGCAAGCGACACTCCTCTGTGAGTTTCTTCCAAGGCTCCAATGGGTAGGTATTTGAACCTTTGAACGCTGCAATGGATGGATATATGTAATAGCGATTTTGGAATATGGTTCCAGTGATTTAGGTAGATGCTTCGAACCAGTTGTGAAAATTGAAATGGATGGGTAGTGTTAGAAACGTTAATGGTTTCTATTATGGTAATGAAATGGGTAAATGGTTTGCTATTAATACCAAAACGTATCTAAGGTAATCACTGAAGGTTGCAATTAAAACGCCGATAACCTTCAAACCTCCTAATTACCAGAAGAAAGGAATAATACTCAAGATTTTAGGGTTTTTGCTTAAATTTCATCCGAATTTGTATCACGAACTCATTTTTAAGAAAAAGTCTATAACTTAGGTCGATATTTAGGTTTGATAGTGAAATATTTCTTTTATTTATATTTTTTTTAAATGTTACTTAAGTATTCTATTATGAGAAGAAGAAAAGGTCTTTAAATTAGGTGGACATTTAGGATATTAAGGTTTGATATTGAAATATTTCCTTAAGATTTTTTATGCAAAAGTTTTGATGAATGCCACTTCAATATTATCATTATTTTAATGTAGGATTGATGATACTTCAATTCTATTGCCTAATTGGATCAATTCCATGTTCAACACCAAAGTAATTATATATCTATACATCACTAAGGAGAAATGGGTATTGAGCTACAATGATTACCTACACTAAGATTTAGGATTTATAAGGGAAAATTTGTACAAAATTCATGAGGCTAATTGTAAAAATTCAACATGTTAATTATATGTATGAAAGTAAACTATAATGCCTGAAAACTTGCACTTTCTTATCATTTAAAAAGTTAAATAATCAGATTTAGATTAGGATTTCTAAAGTAATTAAAAAGGGCTTAGTTTAAATGTTGTAATTTTCTGATTTCTCTTCTCTTATGAATTAGTTTCTCTTCTCTTATGTTGTAATGTTGTAATTTTTTGGTTCCTCCAATTCTTGATTTAGTTTCTTTTTCTCCTCAAAAATGCTCCCAAAAACTTCTTTATTCCACTTTAAGAGACATTGTCAGACATGTTATGTTTTAACCCCTGTTGAAACTAGAAATTTTTTGTGCCTAAGATGTTTGGCTTCTATTTCCACCAGCATTCCAAGTTTCGAAGGAATTCTTGGTGTTCAAACCTGAACTTCTCACATATGAAAGGCGTGGGGCCCTGTTTCCAAACGTGGTCCTATTATAGGGCTATTGGCCAGTGTTTTGATCCTTGAAGGGGGAGAACCTTGACTACTAATTTTTGTTTCTCTGTGATGGCATTTTCTGACAGCACGAATCTATCCAACCTAACTGCAATTCTTTGTTCTTTACCCCTTCTGTTATTCCAAGTGAAGGTACCATTTCTGGTTGGGATGTCCACTAGGCCTATATTTTCTATGAGATCAACAAATTCGTTACTCTCCTGGTCTAGTTTATGAATACCTCATTGCTTCTTTGGAGCGGAGGTAATAATGTTGAAGTCTCCTCCAAGGACCCATACTTTGATCCTCATAGAATCTCCCATTAGATTTAGTTTGTCCATGAAATTTCTCTTCAAATGAGACAAATTTGGACTGTAAGCATTGGTGATGTATCCTTCTTCCTCTATTCCAATACACCTCAATTTAAGGGGTGGAGGAAGAGAAGTGATGCATTTTTACAAGATTGGGATCCCAGATCATAGCTAGACCACCTGAATATCCTTTCGTTGTCATCCAACTTGCCTCACCGTTGGGCCATATTTTCTAGCTTATCCTTTCCATGATTTCTTTGTCACTTTTTGTTTCCTGAAGGAGGAGGATAACCTCCTGTATCCTGGATATTTTCTATTTTTGCATCCTCTATTTTGATGGACTATTCATTCCTCTAATGTTCAAGGATGTAATATTCATATTTAACTTTTTGGTTGGGGAGGGGAACTAGTTGTCTGGGAGACAAACTACTTGTCCTCAATCCACCATTAGAGCTCTTGTTTCCACTATTTTTTGGTGATAAGGTTTCCTTCCTCTTCTTTTCTCTTCACCTAATTGTTTCTCGGTTTCTTTAATTGGATTGGCGTTGATAACCATACCTCCTAATGATGTTGTTGTGGGCTCAAAGGTCTTTCCTTTCCCTTTTATAGGGTCCAGTTTGACTTGCATTTTATGGATCTGGTCTATGGTTAGGCTATTGATTATCACCAGTTCATGAATCTCATTAATTATTGGGATATATATCTCTATCTCCTCCATTTCCATTGCTTGGGTTGTCTCCATATATGATTCCTCCGTTGAGTCATTCCCAGAGGGCTGGTGGCTCCCTCATGTGGATTTCTGAGTCTGTTGTCATTTTATGTCGTGGTTATTTCCCAGTCTTATATATTTTTTACTCCTACTCTTTAGAACCTGAGGAAACCTTTGGTGGTGCTTCAGGTTCCTTGTCATTTTCTTTCTCATTAGTTCCATTAGGTTCTCCTTCCAAGATTTGGAAACTGTTACTTGTGATTTTATTCTAATTTATTGCTTGTTGTTTGGGTTGTCTTTTCCAGCCTTTATTTTTCTTGGGATTTTGACAAATCCCTTTGGATTTGTTTCTCCTTCTCCCGCATTCCCCAGAGGGGGAGCATTAAGGGGGAAGTCCCTAAATATATGCCCATGGGTGTGGCATTTTCTGCATCTAAACAAGACATGTTCATAATCTAATGTGAGTCCATTCTTCATCTTGATATGAGATTTTTATAGATTCATGGAGATCCCCTACTACATTCATGTAAACACAGATCCTTTCATAGGAAGCATACCTCACGTGATTTCTGAAATATTTACAAGGGCTCCCCCAATGCCTTCGAGGGTTTCAAGTTCCAAAAATTCTCTTGGGAGAGAATACAGGCGGATCCAAACTAGTGCCTCTATGAATTTCTCTTTCTCTAGGGTGAACCCCTCATTCCAATATCTCATGTGCAGTCTGACCGAGTTGAATAAATAGGGGCCTTCCTCAAATAATTTTTCTTGCTCAAAAGGGTCTGAGAACATAGTTGTAAAGAACCCCTTAGAACCTAATTTGAGATCTATCCTTCCCTTTGCTTTCCATCGGGCCTTGATCCAATGAAAGAAAGCTTTCTTGGAGGGACAAATGCCCATAAATTTACCTATGAGGGCATGGTATTTCATGTGCTGGATGTATTTCCCTATGCGATGTGAGGTCACCTTGTAAGTCAGGTTTTCTATTGTCTTAGGTAAGCCACTATTCTAAAGATGCTTTTGTTGTTTTTGTCATTTCTCTACCTTTTTTGTTTCTATCTGATATGTTTGACCTTCTTATTGTCCGGCCCCCATATCAGTTTCCTTGTCCTTATTGTGTGGCCTACTTTTGACTACATCCTTAAAGGACTTTTTCTCTTTCGCCTTTCCTTTTGTCCTCCCTTTTTCCAAAGATGTTGTTGACTTGGGATTCACCATCCCAGGTCCAAGACCTTCTTTCATAGTAGGGCTCCTCCCCACTTCGAGTGAAGGGATCTTGTACTCCTACAAACAAACCTCAAACCCTAAATCATCATTCTTCCCTCGAGAGCTCATCTTTTTTCCTATTATTTTATAATATTTAAATAGCTATGAAAATGATGATTCCCATAAATTTATTTTATAGCATACTAATCATGAGAGAAAAAACCTTGTATATATCAATGTAATTTATGCCATGAGATAAAACAACTATGTATCCACATAAAAGTAATTATGAGATTTTATTAATATAACATTCAATCAATTTCACACACTGAAAAGCAAACACTTGCATAGTGAAATTTTAAATTAGATTGTAAAATAACCATGTGAGTTTTCTTCCTATACATAAATAGTACACTTCCACGCAAGGGAAATATTAATTTTCTATATAACAATGTATGAAAAACATGTACACATATAAAGAAAAAAATCAATTTGACATTAGAAGTTGATTAAACATTTTCCCTCCTCATCCTCTTTATGTAGAAACATAACAAGTGAACATAAGTTTGATAAAATAAAAAAATACTAACTTTTGTCAATGTAATAAAAAAATATACGTCAAATGTCAATGCACACTCTTATTATCATTGAATCAATGAGTGAATAATTCCAATTAAATATATAATTAAAAATAATATACATATAATTATTAACATTTAATTATCTTAAACATGAAATGTAAATATTCCAATTTATTTTATAATTATTACTAAGTAGTCGTCATTGTGGTCATACTACATTTGTTTAATTATATGCAAAAATAAAAGAGCATATTTAATAATGATCATGATATATATTAAGTTGGTATACTCACATAATAAATGATATTATATTAATAAATTTAAAAAAACATCTAATGTTAATGTTAAACTTTCCATTTAAACTTGAAGAATGTGTAATTACTAATTTCTTTATACCTAATGATACATTTACACAAAATAATTTTTTTATACCTAATGATATACACAAAATAAAATAATATAATACTACTTAACTTTATTAATATAATAAAGTTAACCAATGATCATAAAATAAAGTCAATGATACTAAAAATTTACATCATATTAAAAATTTTAATGTTTCAGATTCCACTCCTAATGTGCTCTTGCCATCAACAATTATCTTGTAATCATTTTAATCTCTGAAAAAATTGGTAGTGAATGCAGGTGGATGCAAGCCACCGTATCCAAGGTTTCAACAAATGAAACAAATGTCAAAAAAATATTTCGCCAAAAACAAATTCCACTGTGCAAAACCCACTGGTCACTGCCCATAGGGACATACCAATACCAAACCCACTTGTCACTGCCCATAGGGGCATACCAATACCAGAACACCTAAACAAGATGTCCCCAAAAATATAATAAACACATAAATTTGAAAAATGGAATTAAATATAAAACAATTATTAACTCTCATAGGTTTAAGTGTTGTTTTTATACAATAGCTTCTTTTACTCGTGCCTTCCTGCCATTAATAATAATGACCATGATCATAAACTAAAGGATTATTTCGTTTGATGCGTGTACCACCAAATTGCTTTGGGATAAACACGAATTAATTTATTTTTTTCTTATTCAGTTTTCAAATGCTTTTATAGAAGAAATGGGAATTTCTTACTAGAAAATCATGGTTCAACGATAGTTTGACTTGCAGTGGTGGAGGCTTCTGTTCTGCGTGTTCTTTTTTAACATTACTTTTGCAACAGAAAGGAAGAAAAAATATAGTATTAAATTACAGAATAGCATTAATGTAATAAAAAGTGGAGAAGGCAGCCAGCGAGTGATTCCATTTATTTCAATTGACAATATGACCGAATGCAATGTTGAAAAAGCATAGTTAATATAGAATGGTTGATATTACAGATAACCCAATACAACGTTGAAACTAATATAGATTGCAATCCTAAAATCAAAGGACGGTAACAGAAACTTGCCTAAGTCTCGGCTGAATAGTAGCTTTCTCTTTACAGCAAGCGACGCTCCTCTGTGAGTTTCTTCCAAGGCTCCAATGGGTAGATATATGAACCTTTGAACACTGTAATGCGTGGATATAGGCAATGAATGATATATCTAACAGTGACTTAGGCAAATGGTTCCAGTTATTTGGGTAGATGGCTCGAACAATAGTGGCCAGTTGGGAAAGCCTAAATATGGAAGGGTAGGGTAGGGTAGTATTAGAGACGTGAGTGGTTTCTAACATGGTAATTAAATGGCCAGCTCAACAAACTTTTCGTAATAGTTTGTTATTATTTAAAAAACGTAAATAAGGTAACCGCTGAGAGTTGTTATTAAAACGGGGTTAAGCTTCAAACCTCCTAATTACCAGCAGAAAGTAATAACCCTAAACATGTTAGGGTTTTGGTTTAAATCTCATCCCTCCATCTCTATATATAACGAACATTATTCTCATATCTCTGAACCTTATCCCCGATCTCGGAAAAACATTAAGAAAAACTAATCACTCACCCTTTGATGATAAGCACCTATCAACTCAAAAATAATAATCACGATTTTATCAAATATTTTAGACCTGTTTTTCATTTAAAGACTTGAGACATCCTCCTTTAGTGTTTTTTTATATAAAGCTTTCCAATTTTATGAACCTTTCATCTTTTTGAATATGATATATAATTCTGTTCTTTTAACATTTCAAATATTGTTTTCTATCATATAAAATTTAAACGAAAACTTTTACAGTTGTTTTTTCAAAATTTCTACGCCATTGAGTAACGAAGTCTTAAAATTTGTTGTGATTAGATGTGATTGTCCCACGCTCAATTAGCCGCCCAACAAATCTTCTTTGGCAAAGTATTTCAATATACAAATCCTCTTTTACTGCCCATGTCACCTCAATGTCACGGTGATCGGGTCGATATATTGTCATTTGTGTAGCGGATGAGTAAAATTACAACAATTCCCTTCCATAAACAATCCATCCCATTATTCCGAGGTAGGAACGGTAGTTAAGCAGCGTTTCGTTATTCCGAACCAGGAAGGGTAATCACGTTGAGATACGAAGCAGAAATGAGAACCCAAACATCAATTGCATTATGTCAGTTGAGCTGGACATCGATTTATTTATCGTGCATCCCAATTTCGTAGAAGCAGATCACATCAAATCTTAAACCTATTATCCACCATTTCTCTCTCTAAATAGAATTGTGTTGCCCTAAATCCTTGGAATTGCATTGTCCCAAATGCTTTCATATTTGGGATATATCTTTAAATCAGGATAATCATGATTTGGAAAGATTTAGTGTTAGCATTGGCATTGGAGGCTTGACAGAAGCGGCCATCTCCTGCTCTATGGCGATCTTTGACCTTTTCTCCTGCAAAGCACTTCCACCAGTCGTGACACATACGCCTAATTCCATTCTGTCAACCATTCTGTCTGACTGTTTTATTAATTTGTTTTCATGGTTTTCTTCATATGAGATTTTATTGTCTGTGGCCATTTGAAATTACCAAATTTGAAGTTTTATTAGTGTGTAAGTGAAAAAGGCCTTACATGTTAACCCTAAGCAAGATTTTCCTTTTAATATAAAGCAGGTATACATAGCTAAAGATAAAAGCGTCTCGAGTTACAATGATTGCCTACACTACACTAGGATTATGATTTATAAGGGAAAATTTATACGAAATTCAAGATGTTTATTTTTTTCAAAGTGTAATCTTAAAAAATCAACATTAAACTATAATGCTTAACTTGCACTTTCTTATCATTTAAAAGGTTAAATAATCAAACTATCATCGGTATCTCTAAAAGAATTGAATGAATAAATTTATTCAAATTAGTTTAAATGTTTTATATTTTTATTTTATTTTTTAATTTTTTTAAAAGTTTTTTTCAAATCTAAATTTAAAAAGATAAATTGAATTGTAGATTTTGTTAGTTGAGATGGTATATTAGAGTGTTTAGTTATTTTTAAAAATGCTGAATTGATTTATACATTTAAAATATAATTTAAACAATATAAAATTAACATTTTATTAATAATTAATTTATTAAATTTTTATGAAAATGAACGACAAAAATAAAAAACATAGAAAATTTAAATTGGAATTTTGATGAAAAAAAATTTGAAAGTTGTTTTTTTAAGACGCGGTTTTATGCCCGTTGAGATATTTCTAATCTATGCTTTTGAAAGATGACGCGTTTTAATGTCGTAAATATAAATTTTTGGAAAATGACACACTTTTATATCCGTTGAGATATATTTATGGGAGAAACGCGTTTTTATGACCGTTGACATATATCTAAAATATATTTTTGGGAAATGGCGCGCTTTATGTTCGTTGAGATATTTGTAACAATTATTTTTGGGAGATGCGTTTTTATGGTCGTTAAGGTATTTCTAATAAACATTTTTAGGGACAATTCAAATTTAAGTCACCCCAAGTCCAAATTGATATCTTTGGCTTTTTTCATTCTTTTTACAAATGATTCATTGGACTTCATAGTTTTACATGTTCCATAAAAGATTCAACAGATGTAATATAAGATCTCAAGCTACTTCTTAGAAAATTGGAGAAGACATTCTTGGCATTAATTTTTTATTTCTATTTTCATTGCTAAGTAGTTTTTTGGTTTCTTGTAATTGTTTACCTATTTTATAATTTTTTCAAATTATAAACACTTTAAAAAATAAATCTCCACTAACCAGCGATTTGTACCTAATTTATGTGGCAATTAATGAAGAATAGTTTATTTTTATATGTAAATGTAAAACAGTTGACTTAAATTTCACCCTTCAAATTGAAACATAACCCTTCCTGTAAAATTTGATGCTGACTGAATACAGTTATCAATATTTTTAATTAACATTTAATTTCTTATAATAATTTCTAGAAATATACCTTTCCTATTATTAGGATACACGAATTTCCGTCCGTCTTACAAACTGAAAACAGAAGATTATTTCCTTTGATGCATGTCCCGCCAAATTGCTTTGGGATAAGCACGAATTAATTTCTTTTTCCCTTATACAGTTTTCAAATGCTTTTACAGACGACATGGGAATTTCTCACTTGAAATTTTCCTCTCTTTTTTTTGGCAGAGATGTARAAAATCATGATTCACTGATAATTTGACTTGCAGTGGCGGCTTTTGTCCTGCATGTTCTTTTTCAACATCATTTTTTGCCGTAGAAAGGAAGAAAATATATAGAGCTAAATCACAGAATAGCGGCGTTAATATAATAAAAAGTGAAGAGAAGGCATCCAGCGAGTGATTCCATTTGTTTCAATGGACAATATAATCGAATGCAATGTAGAAAAAGCATAGCCATATAGCATGGTTTATATTAGACACGATAACCCATCGCAACGTTGAAACGAATATAGAATGCAACCCTAAAATCCAAGGACGGTGACAGAAGCTGACCTAATTCGGGGCAGAATGCAAGCTTTCTCTTTACAGCAAGCGACACTCCTCTGTGAGTTTATTCCAAGGCTCCAATTGGGTAGGTATTTGAACCTTTGAACACTGCAAGGGATGGATATATGTAATAGCGATTTTGGCAGATGGTTCCAGTGATTTAGGTAGATGGTTCCTACAATAATGGCCAGTTGTGAAAATTGAAATGGCAGGGTAGTGTTAGAAACGTGAACGGTTTCTATTATGGTAATGAAATGGCCAGCTCAACATACTTTTCGTAAATGGTTTGCTATTAATACCAAAACGTAGCTAAGGTAATCACTGAAGGTTGCAATTAAAACGCGGTTAACGTTCAAACCTCCTAATTACCAGAAGAAAGGAATAATCTCAAGATTTTAGGGTTTTTGCTTAAATTTCATCCGAATTTGTATCACGAACTCATTTCTAAGAAAAGGTCTTTAAATTAGGTCGAAATTTAGGATATTTAGGTTTAATATTGAAATATTTCTTTTATTTATATTTTTTTAAATGTTACTTATCTACTCTATTATGAGAAAAAGAAAAGGTCTTTAAATTAGGTGGATATTTAGGTTTGATATTGAAATATTTCTTTTATTAAGATTTTTATGAAAAAAAGAAAAGGTCTTTAAATTAGGTGGATATTTAGGTTTGATATTGAAATATTTCTTTTATTAAGATTTTTTTAAATGTTACTTATCAATTCCATGTATTAAATGTTATTTATCAATTCCATGTTGAATAACAAAAATTTTGATGAATATCATCTAGATATTATTATTATTTTAATGCAGGATTGATAATACTTCAATTCCATTGTCTAATTAAATCAATTTCATGTTGAACACCGAAGAAATTATACATATATACATCACTAAAGAGAAAGGAATGTTGAGTTACAATGATTACCTACACTAAGATTTATATTATAAGGGAAAATTTGTACAAAATTTATAATGCTAATTTTTTTTAAAGTGTAATTGTAAAAAGTAAACATGTTAACTAAAAGTAAACTATAATGCCTGAAAAATTGCACTTTCTTACCATTTAAAAAGTGAAATAATAAGATTAGGATTAGGATTTCTAAATAACTAAACAGGACTTAGTTTAAATGTTGTAATTTTCTGGTTTTTTTTTTTTTTTTTATATATGAATTTTGTCAAAATTTTATAGATAGAATTACATATTTTAATGGTTGAAATGGTATATTGAAGATGATCTAAGTTTTAAGAGTCTTGAATTTATGTATACCTTCAAAAACATGATTTAAATAATGTAAAATTGAGATTTTTTGAATAATTGATTTATTAATTTTTATTTATACATTCAAAAACATGATTTAAATAATGTAAAAATGAGATTTTTTTAATAATTGATTTGTCAATTTTTTTAATAGTATTAGACAAAAGTCAAAAACATAGAATATTTAAAATGGGATTCCAACTCTAGGATAGAAATAAATTTGTTTTTAAGAGATAACATATTTGTATGACCGTTAAGATAACTGTTTTTTGTGTATCAGTTGAGATATTTCTACTAGCTCAGCCACTTAACAAATTTAAAATGGTTTTTTTAATTATTATGAAACAAGTTAATAATAATTATAAATTTATTTTAAAAAATAGGTTTATAAAAACGTCTTGATCACTTAAATTTAACCCTAACAAAAAAACTAAAAAAGACTTACCCATTTATAACGCCATAATTACAACGAAAACCATTGAAAATCCAAGGGAAGACCACCTTCCAGCCACTATTCGATTTTACTGATAGAAATGGTAGAAATAAAATGAAGGTATAAGGCTCGGATGAAATTACCTTCCTTGTCGGCACATCCTAAACACTCATCGCGAGTTGTGCACTACTGATCCTGAGCTTCCGCTAAAACAGATCTATCTAAGACTAAAAAATAAAAAGTTATTTTAATTTCTCGTTATTTTAATGTCTCTAAGTCTAGGGTTTGAACTGAAATCGAAACATGTGACGGATGAAATTACCTTCCCTACCGGCACATCGTAAACACTCATCACTCATCGCGAGCTGTGGAGCTTCGGTTATTGAAAACAGTAAAAAAGAAAAAAATATTTTAATTTCTCTAAGTCTAGGGTTTGAACTGAAATAAGAATGTATGCTTACGGGAAACAATTTGAACATTTATGTGTAGCTTAATGCTTCTGATATTGCGTTAAAGCCCTCGGTCTCACGATTGACAGGAGTGAAATTAGCCTTCTTATCCTCTGAAAGCCAGATCGATCCAAACATTTTTGGCATCTTTTAAATGTGACAGATCTTGCATGTATTACTATTGCATTTATAACCATTCTGTTTGCTCCATAGGATTTATGATTTATGATTGAGTTCACTGAATCAGTCAGTCAAGGTCGATCGGGTTAGACCGCTTATAACCAGAGTATCCTTATAACGAGACATATGGAAGATGTGGATTGGATTTGGAATGGCAAGGGCGGGGAGATGTGGATCATAGATTTGTTTCATTAGTCTTATTGTGTAATGTGTAATGAGAAACAGGGAATGAACCCCGAGAGCCGCAGATGCACATAGCCAACCTACGATTAAAAATGAATGCAGCCGTATATGCACATGCACATAACCAGCCTACTATTAAATGAACGAAGTGAATGCCGAGAACTGCTTATTCACGTGACCAACCTAGAATTAAATGAAAATCTGTTGTAAACGGCTAAACCTAATGGCGTTACAATATCCCCAACTACTTGGCAGGTTACGAATTAGAACTGGAACGCCATCCAAAACTCCAGCAGGCCATACTCCACTGTTGCTTATACGTGGCAAGCAAGCTGGTTATTAAAGACTAATCCTATTAATTCATGTTAATCAGGAGTCTGAATGACTAACGGACATAGAATGGCATGCTCATTACCACGCGGATGTGCCTCTATGATACCTGTGATCCATATTTATATCAGACATACCGCAAACCAAACGTGGCATCAGGCATGTCACCTTTCACACTCCATAAAAAATGAAAGTCTACCCTGAATAATACGTGTAATATGCGTAATGAGTTTGAGGTAGTGCATGTTAATCATCCAAACGTAGGTTGCACAGATTATTAATATATATTAATTTGATCATAGTAATTTCTTAATATGATTAGGTAAATACTTGTAATATGTAATGAGTTTGAGGTAGTGCATGTTAATCATCCAAATTTAGGTTGCATAGATTATTAATATATATTAATTTGACCAGTAATTTCTTAATATGGTTAAGTAAATGTGAAAAAGTAAATAGATGTATCTTCAATTGTTAACCAGATTAAAATTTTAGATTAAAAGACTATTAATTGTGTCCATTTCCAATAAGTATAAACATATATATTTTTAGGTGATGAAACGCTTTTATCAATTGCTATTTCTAACAAAAATTTCAAATATATCTAATATATTTTTGGGATATGACATGTTTTATGTACGTGGAGATATTTTTAATAAATATATTTTTAGAGATGACAAGGTTTTAATAAATATATTTTTAGAGATGACTAGGTTTTATGTTTGTTGACATATTTATTTAAACTTAGTTTAAACGTTTTATGTTTTTATTTTATTTTTTTATTCTTTTTCATAAGTTTTGTCTAAAATATTGTTGGAAATTTAGAAAATTGTAGATTTGGATAGTTGAGATCACATATTTTAGGTGTTTTTTTGGGTTTTCCAATGCACTTAATTTATTTATGTATCCAAAAACATGATTTAAGCAATGTAAAATTATAATTTGGGCAATAATTGTGTTGCTAAATTTCCGTGATAATTGCCAAAAAAAACTATATGTCACCTTAAATTTGGCTTATTAAAATCAATGTTTTATTAATGACTTTATTGAATTTATGTAATGGGGACATGCCATACCAATGTTTAGGAAGGTGTGTAAGCTAACTTGAGAATGTTCTTATAAATATGTGTAACATTATGTGGTGAATGTTTTTAGCTAATTATATGTTATTACTTATCATTTTATTTTTAAATTTAATGATTAAGAGTGGTTGTGTGTTTTTATTATTTACTAGCACAACCACATTATAAAAGTGGTTGATATACATGCATCATTACTTTTATAAAAGTGGTTGATATACATGCATCATTACTTTTATAAAAGTGGTTGATATACATGCATCATTACTTTTGAAAGGGAGGAAAATGGTGTATATCAACCACTTTTATAATGTAGTTGTGCTATTTTCCTACGTGTGAGTGCTCAAGATTGGTAGACCATGATTCACTATGCTTGGATATAATTAATTAATAAAAATTAATGTACTAATACATTAATTTATTTTTTAGATGCGGCTAGGGTTTCCTCAAGGATTTAGCAACTGTGGCTAGGTTTTATTCTCGAGTATGCATGAGATCCGTGGCTAGGAGGTTAGAGATCGCAGCTCCCATGGATTTTGGATTCAGGGGAGGCGACCGTCCTCCCACTTCCTCGTCTCCATATTTTGTGGCCTTTCAATATTTAGTTGCCTCCTACACAAAAAATATGCACGTTTCCCCTCCATCTCGGTTTGTGAAGAAATTAGATGAGATCCCCAAAGTTATTTTGCACTCCTCCTCTCATCCTTTTGCTCTCTGTCTGGAAGAAAATGGTTTGATAGGGAAATTCATAGGTTTGTGGCCCTCTCCGAGAGCTATGGCGCAATGGCTAGATCTAAATTGGAAGAAAAATATTCAAGGGAAAATGTCGTGAGCATTCTATGGTAATGTTTTTTTTCCTGTTTTTCTCTTTGAAAACAAAGCTTATAGAGATCTCATCTTTAGGAATGGCCCATACTTTATGGGATCTAGAGGAATTTACCTAAATAAGTGGATGTCGGACTTCATCCTAGAAAATGGTATTCCCTCAATAGTCCTAGTCTCGGTCTGTTTTCCCTTTCTCCCCCTTCATTGTTGGAGTGACAAAACCATGAAAAATATAGGAAATAGATTGGGAAGATACATTGATCAAGTCGAGCCACAAGATGGTCTGCAAGCATGTGCTCGTCTCTGTGTGGAAGTAGATCTGAAAAAAGGGTTACCTTAGTCTATTTATCCCACCTTGGACAACTAGACCTATATCAAACAAGTTGATTATGAACAAATCCCATTCAAATTCAAAGCCTCCCATGAATATGGAAATTTTGCAAAAAATTATACCAAACTAAAAGTGTATCATCCAGAAGAAAAGGAGTAGGAACAATGGTAGCCAACATGTGACATCCCCATAAATAAATTATTTTTGAAATTTAAAATTTGTTGGAAAATTATTCCATTTTTAGTAAATTTGGATTTGGAAATTTTTTTTCCATTTATGGAAAATCCGAATTTCGAATTTGATATTGTAATTAATTATTATGACTGTTGGGCAGAGATCTGATTTGACCCAATTAACTGTTTGACTATGACACTTGCATGAAAAAAAAATATTTTATATTAATTGCAGGAGGATAAATGGAACATCCATGTTAAAATCAACTGACCATGACTCCATGATTGGGGAACATGTTGGAACTACCTCTGGGTTGATTCTTACAAGTGGAAAATCAGAGATTTGGCCATTGGTAGCCCCTGAAAATCAGGGATTTAGAAAGATGCAAAAATTCCCAAGGGGGGGAAAGAAAAACCTAGGCAAAAACATTGTTTGTTAAATAGCATATGTGAGGAGGCAGGACGCTGCCGAGTATGCTGGGGGAAAAGGACTACAGTTTTTCTTGTTGTTATGAACACTACTGATTGAGTGTGAGGCAAGAGGAATCTCCTGGAACTGAAAGACATTGTTGAGGAGGAGTTTTTCCAAGTTAGCCCTAATGGACTCATGGTTACGCTAGGGGGTGAATTGGGCAAGTGATTTTGGCTACCCTGTTCTACGGTTGGGAGGAACGTGGTTTTTCCCTTTGTCTTTCCGCGACCTGGTTCAGATATGTTAATCTTTTCCTTTTCTGTTTGAATGATTATATGTGTGTGTGTGTGTGTGTGTGTGTGTGTGTGTGTGTGTGTATTTGATGTAGTACATTTGTTTGTGTTAAAGTGTAGTATCTTCCACGAATGAAATCTGTCCATTTGGAGGAGGGTTATAGTATATGATTTCAATTATGGAATTATTTCCTTGTGTAAATTAAATTGTTAGGCAATATTTGTCTGTGTGCATTAAACCTGAAAGGAACAGGTCTAGCCACAGGTGTTTGTTTAGTACTGAAAACAAATTTCTAAGACAAACATTTATATATGTATATGGAACTAGATAGGGACAGGTCTACCTACAGATGTCGTTTATCCCTGTAATTGAACTTTTAGGCAGATCTATCAATATCAAAATTGGTTTTGAACAAATCTACATATATACATATAAGTTTTATGGGTATATCTATAATTAAAATCCCAAAGAAAATTCTTATTACTTAACTGAGTTTCCTTCCTCATATAATAGTGAAAAGAAGAAATACGAGGCATTATGGATCATACGGATCACAAATATGTATTTATATTTATATACATATATTACATATAGAATTGTTCTTATATATATATATGAACAATTCTAT
>JASDQU010739338.1:189202-256884 GCA_032191745.1 Picea mariana | reverse complement strand
ATATATATATATATATATATATATATATATATAGGGTCGAAATCGGAATGCAAGTGGTTCTTGCGTAGGCTTTATTGGACTAACGAAAGGTAGGTGTTTGCAACCAAAAAACTCACTTACAGAGGAACCCCTGTCAAACTAATTAAGAAGACAAATCATATAACCAAGGATTCGTAAAAGAAATAGAAGAATTTTAGGGAAACGATCTGATTATACAGATGCTTCCTCTTTTGACACAAACCATTACCATAGACTTCATAGAAAGGCATTACCATCAAGGAATGACCACCCACATATGATTCCATTTGTATAAAACAAGACAGTTCAAAAAATAATTGACATAATCGTAAACTTGAGACATAGGACCTATCTAACTACCTAGGGCATAGATCTAGTCAATACCCAACTGTGGCTAGAGAATCGTCTTTTCGTTATTGTTTGAGTTAAGACATAGTATAAGAAAATCCAACTTGATTCTTTTGGCCAAATCTTATAATTTTACAGTCAACCCTCGTTTTGGCTTGAATTTAAATAATAGAATCATAAACAAACAATCTCTACCATGGAGAGTTAACCCTTTTATTTTCCTGTGTCACCTAAGCTTCTAGAAAAGGATAGAACAGAACCCGAATACCTCTTGAGGGGAGGACGGAGGTCGACCTCCAGGTATGCTCCTAGTTGAAACCCTTGCACATTGTTTTTTTGACAAAACGATTACAACTTGTTCAAACAAAAATAAGAAGATCTAATAAACTAGGAAAGTATAGTCGAAGAAATCCTTAACTTCAATTGGAGGGGATTCGACATCGCTCCCTGTTGCGATAAATTGTGTACTGTCCAGACAGAAAGGGGAAGAGAAGCCCAAATCTATTTGGTGGGTACCCTCACAAAACAAAGGAGCCCACCATTAGCAATAAGAATCAATGAACGACCAAAGAAAGGAATAGAATAAAGAACAGTATACGACTGCTAGAACAATGCATAATAAGCATAAACTCAAGGACCATTTCCAGAAGTATAAAGGACCAATAGAACAGCACCAATGATTTGTAAAACACTCTACAAATAAGTTAGGAAAAAATGCAAGGTCAACATGAGGCAAAAGTAAAGAATACTCCAAATGCACATACCTTGTAATACACTCAGAATGAGAAAAGGGGCACGCAGAGCATAACCCGTACATTTTTTTCTTCAGTTAGGGTACCATCCTAGCTTAAGGGTTAGTTCGACTATTATTCCCTAGGAGGCTCTCAAATAAGGAAATTTTTTACAGTCTTATGAATTTATCGAGAAGTATTGGGAGAAAAACGATAGATGAATTAAAAACCCTTTTCTTTCCCCGACCCGAATAGAAATAACTTGCCAGGGAGATTTTAGTGTCAAGGAATTTTTTTATGTATAGAATACATGCATGTATAATACCTTATCCAAGTAAGATTCTGACTACTTACAAAAAATGCATTGGAAGAGAGTACTGTAACAAGGCGGAAAGAGCCTACAATAAAAATTATACAATCCGATGGCTACTTATTGAAACATGAGTAATCCAGGAAGTGCTCCAAATCACTATACCACCACACAAAGTAAGGTCACAAAATAGAAGAAAAACACAGAACTCTACTTAGAGTAGGTTTACACAAAAATGATAATGGACCTCGACTGTACCCTAAGACACACATATTGAATGTGGTGAATATAATGAGGAATTGTGCCATGTGATAGTAGCGATGTGGCGTGTTTGGGTTAGATGAGGGTACATGGTGACTCTTGTTTTCTCATCCACCCCATTTAATGATTGATCAGAGCTAAAACTCCGTCTGTCAACACATCCAGTCCCTTTTAATATATTTATCCATGAGGACAAGTCTGGAACTCCTCGAACCCGTCATTCCTAGTCTAGTTAGTGCCGGTGGTTGGACTTAGTTAAGTACAGTAAGGATCAATCTACTGCCATATTAGGGTTCACTTTCAACTAGAAGGTATATTGGGTTACGAAGGCTCTCAGTCGAATGAAGAAAATTCCTCCAAGTCTATGGTCACCTATGTAAAATCCAACCCAATAAATCCAACGATAAAGAAAGGATTATGTTTACCCTTTTTATGTTGATAAAGTTCTTCGGGGTCTTGCAGTTCAAGTAGGCACACGGAGGTAGAAGTGGGTGTTAAAGAGGATGTCGAAATCTTAAGTCATAGGCCTATGTCTATTCCCTTTTTACTACAATATAACCATTTAACCACTTACCAAGGCGAGTGTAACTTAAATAAAAGTTGAAGAGTAAACACTAGACTATGGTTCTGTAATATTAGGAAAATAAATTTGAATACACCGGGTAACATAGTTTTAAAATCAAGGTTATTCCTCTTATTGTAAATCTAACATACAGACTTAGAACTTAATGTACTTAGAAGAATTTTTTTTATATATATATGATGAAATTGGGGTTTATTACATATGGTATCAGAGAAAAGTTTACAACACTGGGCCTTGAACAGGGCCACATTAATTTCTTGGCATATATATATATATATATATATATATATATATATATATATATATATATATATATATATATATATATATATATATATTGTTTTTATGCAAAACTAATAAACTATATTGTTACAAACAAAAAACCTTTTCTATTTTCTGTGAATTATGGTAGCTCAGGATGATGCAAAAATCAAAATGGAAGGAAATCCAGAACATGGACCTCATGGAGATCCAAGACAGAATAGTGATGGAAGCTCTCCTACGAAAGTACTAGAAACAATGAGGAATCTTATTGTTGAGTTGTAGGTTTTCAAAGCAGAAAATGAGAAATTGAAGAAAGCACAGCAAGAACAATAAGAGATAAATGAAATCCTGTTGCGCAGTATAGTGACCAAGAAAATCCCAAAGGAGGATAACCATGACGAAGAGGTCAGCAAAAGGGCCTCCAAGAACTCTGGGCCGGAAACAGAAAAAGGACATATTCGTCTGAAGGAACACCTTCAACTGAAGACAAAACTAAAACAGATAGAAAAAGAAAACAAGTAGACCACCTTGAAGGAGAATTTAAAAAGATTAAACTAGCTACCTTTGATGGAGAATTCAGGATAGGAGAAGAAGCTGAGGCATGGTTGTTAGACATCAAAAAATACTTCCAGATCTACAACTATTCTAGCAACATGAAGGTCAGAATGGCCATCTACAATCTAAAAGGGAAAGCCAGCATTTGGTGGCAAGACCTGAAGCTTGCCAAGGGCCTAAAGGATAAATAGTTGGAATGGTCTGACTTTAAGAAGTATTTCAAGAAACAGTACCTTTCTAAAAGCTATTATGAAAGGAAAACGAAATAATTTTATGAATTACGACTTGGACAGATGACAATGGAGGACCTTATAAATAAATTTTTTGAACTACTAAGGTTCGTACCGTACATCTGGGAGGATAAGGTAAAAATCCAACCATTCTTAAGCCGTTTACCACAATCCTACAGGGATAGAATTGAGTTTGACAACCCCAAATCCTTGAGTGAAGTATTCAGGAAAGCACAAATGTGTTATGACTAGTATAAATAGTAGGTAGAGTTTCCCAATGCCTGGAAGGATAAGAAACAAGATTGAATGAACCAACAGAAGAAGGGATACCAGCCAACTCCTTATCGAAATGCAGCAAAAGTCTTTCCGAGAAAATATTTTCACTTCAACCATCCGAATATGCAAGGCAACGATAAACCGATAAATCTGGGGACGAAGAAGTTCAAGGACAGACCCCGCAAACCATTAAAGTGCTGGGAATGTGGAGAACCTCATCTAAGGAGGAACTGTCCACGTTTAATTTTAGAAAACAGAGTTGTTGTTCATAATTTGTAGGAAGCCTCGACGGTGGGTGATGTGGGCAGAAGCCTGCATCGGATAAATGTAGCCATAGATGGCTGGCAAGCTGACCACTAGTCCTCTATGGTAGAAATCGAAGGTAAAATCAATAACACTAGAATTTGTGTTTTAATTGATCCTGGAGCTACGTTAAGTTATATTACTCCTGATGTAGTAGAGTCAAATAAACTTAAGAAACTGAAGCATGAAAAATCATGGCTGGTACAACTAGCAACAGGAACTAAAAGGAAAGTAGTTGACTTTATTTATGATTTTGAGTTCATCTTAGATGGTCAAAGTATAAGAACAAATATGAACATCCTACCACTAGGATCTTACGATATGATTATCGGGATGGATTGGTTGGAACAACACAAAGAAGTACTAGATTGTTATACAAAGATACTTAACTATAAAGACGATTTTGGCACTACTAGAACAACCCAAGGTATACCAAAACCTGTATCAGTCAGACAATTTTCAACGATGCAACTCAAGAAATGTATGAGAAAGGGATGTCAAATTTATGCCATCCAAGTAATGAACCTGTTAGAAAAAGATGATAAGCCAAAGTTAGAAGACTTTGTTGTCCTACGTGAATTTAGAGACATGTTTGTGGATAAGATACCAGAATTACCTCCTAGAAGGGTAATAGACTTCTCCATAGACCTACTACTTGTTTCAACCCCTATCTCAAAAGCACCTTACCGAATGATTCTACCAGAACTAACAGAATTAAAAATACAATTACAGGAATTGTTGGGCAAAGAGTATATCAAACCGAGTGTTTCACCATGGGGGCCACCAGTCCTCTTTGTGAAAAAGAAAGACAGTACTCTAAGACTTTGTATCGATTATAGACAATTGAATAAAATGACTATTAAGAACAAGTACCCCTTACCTAGGATAAATGACCTGTTTGATCAAGTAGGTGGGGCCAAGATCTTTTTGAAATTGGATTTACGATCTGGTTATCATCAAGTTAGGATAAAGGATGAAGATATAAGAGAAACATCTTTTCGAGCAAGATATGGACACTACGAATTCGTAGTCATAGCTTTCAAACTCACTAATGCGCCAACCACGTTGATGTGCCTGATGAACAGTATTTTCAGTCAATACTTAGACAAGTTCGTACTAGTATTTATCGATGATATTCTGGTCTATTCTAAAACAGAGGAAGAACATGAAGAACAATTAATAATAGTTCTGCAAACGTTGAGGAAACACAAACTATACACCAAGTTTGATAAGTGTGACTTTTATCAAAAGAAAATACAATATCTAGAACATGTAATTTCAGGAGAAGGCATTGTCGTAGACCCTGAGAAAATAAAAGCCATCATAGAATGGCCAGTACCTAAGGATGTAGTGGATATCCAGTCATTCATGGGAATCATCGGATATTATCGCAGATTTATACAGGGGTTCTCCAAGATAGCCTACCCTATCACGTCATTACAAAAAAAAGGGGCCAAGTTTAACTGGTCACAGAAGTGTCAAGACAGTTTTAACAAGCTAAAGGAATTATTGACAACTGCACCCATATTGAAGGTAGCAGACCTAGATAAAGACTTCACCGTATGTGTTAATGCAAGTAAAGAAGGACTAGGTGGTGTCCTAACTCAGGAACGAAACATGATTTGTTACGAGTCCCGGAAATTAAAATAACATGAGAGAAATTATGTCACTCATGACTTAGAATTGGAAATGGTAATACACGCCTTAAAAATGTGGCGACACTACATAATGGGCAGAAAATTTATACTATTGACAGATAATAGTGGTGTGAAATATTTGTTTAACCAACTAGATCTTAATGCAAGGCAAGAAATATGGGTAGCCTTCTTGAGAGAATTTGACTTCGAGGTTAGACATATCAAGGGTAAGGAAAATAAGGTAGCATATGCTTTAAGCAGAAGAGTCCATGGGTTATTTGAGATAAATATCAGCAAGGCAGAAAGTGATCTAGAATAAAGAATAAGGACGACAGGTATAAACGATGGAAATTACACTAAGATAATGGCAGAATTACAAAACAACACCGCAAACTCAGATAAATCAGATCTAGGAATCAACAAGAAGGGACTAGTATGATTTAAAAACAGACTTTACATACCAGATTCAGCAGAGTTAAAATTAATAGTCTAGGACGAAGTGCATAAGAAACCATATTCTGGCCATCCACGGTACCCGAAAATGATAACTGCACTTAGAAAACTATTTTATTGGCCCAGTATGAAGGGTGAAATAGCAGAATACTTGGCTAGGTGCCAATATTGTCAGTAGGTTAAGGCCAAGCACCAGCATCTAGCCAGCCTATTACAGCCTTTACCAGTACCAGAATGGAAATGGGAGACCATATCGCTGGACTTTATAATAGGTTTGCCTAAAAATTAGAAACTGAATGATTCTATCATGGTTGTAATCAATAAACTCAGTAAGTCTGCACACTTTATTCCTGTAAAATCTACTTTTAAAGATATAAACATTGCTGAAATATTTATGAAAGAAATTTTTAGACTGCATGGAATTCCTAAAATTGTGATTTCAGATAGAGACATAAAATTCACATCCGCTTTTTGGAAGGAATTGTTTGCAGGGCTAAATACTGATTTGAATTTTAGAACGATTTATCACCCACAAATGGATGGACAGACCGAAAGGAAAAACCAAATCATAGAGGATATGCTTTGCATGTACATAAGAACAAAACCAAACAAGTGGGAAGACTATCTAGACTTGGTAGAATTTGCATATAACAATGGGTACCAAACTTTGGCTAAGTTAATACCTTTCAAGGTACTATACGGCAGGAAGTGTACAACTCCAATTAGTTGGGACAACTCAGCTGACAAAATCATGGTTGAACCGAAGATGCTCCAAGAAATGGAGAACATGGTAAGGAAGGTACAATAGAACTTAAAAGAAGCACAGGACAGACATAAGAGTTATGTAGAACAGAAAATAAGACACTTGGAATTTCAAGTGGTAGACCATGTTTACTTGAAGGTCAAAGCCCGAAAAAGTTTGTTGAAGTTAGGGAACTATTCCAAGATGGCACCCAGGTTTTGTGGGCCCTTCGAGAGAGTAGCTCGAATTGGACCTATAGCATACCAACTTGCACTTCTAGCTAATTTAAGAATTCATAATGTATTTCATGTTTCTTTGTTGAAAAAGTATGTTCATGACCCTACTCATATGATTGATTGGAACTTGGTGCAAGTGGAACCCGAAGGCGAGTTCCAATTGGAACCCCTGTGTATTCGAGATCGGAGAGAAATAGCACTTTGGAACAGAGTCGTCACTCAGGTAAAGGTGCAATGTAAGCAGTTTAGTCCTGAGGAGGCCACTTGGTAGTTGGAGGGAGATTTGCGGAAATCTCATCCAATCCTATTCCAAGAAAGGAACAAACACTGAGCACAATGTTTTATTGAAGGGGGGAAGGATGTGACATCCCTAGAAATAAAGTATTTTTTAAATTTAAAATTTGTTGGAAAATTATTTTGTTTTTCGTAAATTCGAATTTGGATTTTTTTTTCCATTTATGGAAATTCCAAATTTCGAATTTGATAATTGTAATTAGTTATTATGACTGTTGGGCAGAGATTTGATTTGACCCAACTAACTATTTGACTATGACACTTGTATGAAAACAAAATATTTTAATTAATTGCAGGAGGACAAATGGAACAACCATGTTAAAATCAGACCATGACTCCATGAGTGGGGAACATGTTGGAACTACCTCTGGGTTGATTGTTACAAGTGGAAAATAAGATATTTGGCCATTGGCAGCCCCTGAAAATCAAGGATTTAGAAATCTTTGAAAATTCCCAAGGGGGGGGGGAAGAAAGACCTAGGAAAAAACATTGTTTGTTAAATAGCATATGTGAGGAGGAA
Organism: Picea mariana; assembly: GCA_032191745.1. Classification (NCBI taxonomy): domain Eukaryota; kingdom Viridiplantae; phylum Streptophyta; class Pinopsida; order Pinales; family Pinaceae; genus Picea; species Picea mariana. The sequence goes on along the minus strand of JASDQU010739338.1, from coordinate 249,123 downwards.
GGACGTTGTCGAGTATGCTGGGGGAAAAGGACTACGGGTTTTCTTGTTGTTATGAACACTATTGATTGAGTGTGAGGCAAGAGGAATATGCTGGAACTGAAAGACATTGCTAAGGAGGAGTTTTTCCAAGTTAGCCCTCATGGACTCATGGTCAAGCTAGGGGGTGAATTGGGCAAGTGATTTTCGCTGCCCTATTCTACAATTGGGAGGAATGTGGTTGTTCCCTTTGTCTTTCTACGACCTGGTTCAGATATGTTAATCTTTTCCTTTTCTGTTTGAATGATTATATATATATATATGTATGTATGTATGTATGTATGTATTTGATGTAGTACATTTGTTTGTGTTAAAGAATAGTATCTTCCACGAATTAAATCTGTCCATTTGGAGGAGGGTTATAGTAGATTATTTCAATTCTGGAATTATTTCCTTATGTAAATTAAACTGTTAGGCAATATTTGTCTGTGTACATTAAACCTAAAAGGAATAGGTCTAGCCATAGGTGTCTTTTTAGTACTGAAAACAAATTTCTAAGACAAAAATTTATCTATGTATATGTAACTGGACAGGGACAGGTCTAGCTATAGATGTCGTTTATCCCTATAATTGAACTTTTAGGAAGATCTATCAATATCAAAATCGGTTTTGAACAAATCTACATATATACATATAGGTTTTATGGGTATATCTATAATTAAAATCCAAAAGAAAATTCTTATTACTTAACTGAGTTTCCTTCCTCATATAATATTGAAAAGGAGAAATATGAGGCATTATGGATCATACAGATCACAAATATGTATTTATATTTATATACATATATTACATATAGAATTGTTGTTGTTATATATATATATATATATATATATATAGGGTTGAAATCGGATTGCATGTGGTTCTTGCGTAGGCTTTATTGGACTGACAAAAGGTAGGTGTTTGCAACCGAAAAACTCACTTAAATAGGAACCCCTGCCAAACTAATTAAGAAGACAAATCATATAACCAAGGATTCATAAAAGAAATAGAAGAATTTTAGAGAAACGGTCTAATTATACAGATGCTTCCTATTTTGACACAAAGAATTACCATAGACTGCATAGCAAGGCATTACCATCAAGGAATGACCACCCACATATGATTCCATTTTTATAAAACAAGACAGTTCAAAAAAATAATTGACATAATCGTAAACTTGAGACATAGGACTTTTCTAACTACCTAGGGCATAGATCTAGTCAATACCCAACTGTGGCTAGAGAATCGTCTTTCCATTACTGTTTGAGTTAAGACATAGTATAAGAAAATCCGACTTGATTCTTCTGGCCAAATCTTATAATTTTACAGTCAACCCTCATTTTGGCTTGAATTTAAATAATAGAAGCATAAACGAATAATCTCTACCACGGAGAGTTAACCCTTTTATTTTCCTATGTCACCTAAGCTTCTGGAAAGGGATAGAATGGAACCTGAATACCTCTTGAGGGGAGGATGGAGGTCGACCTCCATGTATGCTCCTGGATGAAACCCCTGCACATTTTTTTTTTGACGAAACGATTACAACTTGTTCAAACAGAAATAAGAATATCTAATAAACTAGGAAAATATAGACGAAGAAATCCTTAACTTCAATTTGAGGGGATTTGACACCGCTCCATATTGTGATAAACTGCGTATTGTCCAGACGGAAAGGGGAAGAGGATCCCAAATCTATCTGGTGGGTACCCTCGCAAAACAAAGGAGCCCACCATTAGAGATAAGAATCAATGAATGACCAAATAAAGGAACAAAATAGAGAAAAGTATACGAATGCTGGAATAGTGCATAATAAGAATAAACTCAAGGACCATTTCTAGAAGTATAAAGGACCAATAGAACAGTACTAGTGATTTTTAAAACACTCTAAAAATAAGTTAGGGAAAAATGCAAGGTCAACATGAGGCAAAAGTAAAGAATACTCCAAACGCACATACCCTATAGTACACTCAGAATGAGAAAAGGGGCATGCAGAGCATAACCCATACAGTTTTTCTTTCAGTTAGGGTACCAGCCTGGCTTAAGGGTTAGGCCGACTATTATTCCTTAAGAGGCTCTCAAATAAGGAAAAATTTTACAGTCTTATGAATTTGTCGAGAAGTATTGGGAGAACAATGATAGATGAATTAAAAACCCTTTTCTTTCCTCGAACCGAATAGAAATAACTTGCCAAGGAGATTTCGGTATCAAGGAAATTTTTTATGTATAGCATACAGGCATGTATAAGACCTTATCCAAGTAAGCTTCTGACTACTTGCAAGAAATGTGTTGGGAGAGAGTATTGTAACAAGGTGGAAAGAACCTATAGTAAAAATTATACAATCTGATGGCTACTTACCAAAAAAGGAGTAATCCGGGAAGTGCTCCAAGTCACTATACCGCCGCACAGAGTAAGGTCACGGAATAGAAGAAAAACACAGAACGCTACTCAGAGTAGGTTTACACAAAAATGATAATGGACCTCAGCTATACCCTAAGACACGCATATTGAATGGGGTGAGTAGAACGAGGAATTGTGCCATGTGACAGCAGCAATGTGGCATGTTTGGGTTAGATGAGGGTACATGGTGACTCTTGTTTTCTCATCCACCCCATTTAATGGCTGGTCAGAGATTTAATTCCATCTGTCAACACATCCAGTCCCTTTTAATATATTTATCCATGAGGGAAAGTCTGGAACTCCTCGAACCCGTCATTCCTAGTATAGTTAGTGTCGGTGGTTGGACTTAGTTAAGTACGGTAAGGATCAATCTATTGCCAGCTTAGGGTTCACTTTCAACTAGGAGGTCTATTGGGTTACGGAGGCTCTCAATCGACCGAAGAAAATTCCTCCAAGTATATGGTCACCTATGTAAAAGCCAACCCAATAAATCCAATGATAAAGTAAGGATTTTGTTTACCCTTTTTATGTTGATAAAGTTCTTCGGGGTCTTGCAGTTCAAGTAGGTGTGCGCAGGTGGAAGTGGGTGTTAAAGAGGAGGCCGAAATATTAATTCATAGGCCTATGTCTATTCCCTTTTTACTATAATATAACCATTTAACCACTTACCAAGGCGAGTATAACTTAAATAAAAGCTGAAGAGTAAACACTAGACTATGATTATGTAATATTAGGAAAATAAATTTGAATACACCGGGTAGCATAGTTTTAAAATCAAGTTTATTCCTCTTATTGTAAATCTAACATACAGACTTAGAACTTAATGTACTTAGAAGTTTTTTTTTTTTATTTATATGACGAAATTGGGGTGTATTACACAATAAAACAAAAAAAAATCCCTTAACAAGACGGAGGCACCACAATAGGAGAAAGGAGTGACTCATTTTCCCCCATCCCCGAACCAAGGGAAATCTCCAATGAGGGAGGATTATGGAATAGAAAATAGTAGAAACAAGTATACAGCTCTTGAAAATTTGGAACTAAAAATAGTAGAATCTCGTGAGAAAGAAACTTCAGAAGGAAATTAGGTAAACTTAGAAGGTGATGCAGAACAAAGCGTACATCAGAATGAGATGGAAGCATATATATCTAGGGATCCTTCCCCCATTAATATCCCACCTCATGGGACTTCTGATATCCCTATTATTTTGGAAGAAGCTAGTGAGGAGGAATCCAGGGAGGAATCAGAAATTGAAGTCTCTTAGAGCTCAAAGGTGAAAAAGATGGGTAGGCAGACCAATCGAAACAAAATGGAAAAAGAGGCCGATGGAGATAAAGAGCTTGTCTTAAAAGAAACTTTGGAAGAATTATATAGAAAGGATGGGAAAGGTGGAAAGGTGTCTCCTGCAAAGGGTCACAACTCAAATCATGCCTCTAAACGGGGGACACCCAAATCTGTCAGTAACTAATGAAGATAGTCTCCTGGAATTGTAGGGGTTTGGGGTTAAAATATAAGAAGGAAGCAATGTGAAATCTAATAAGAACATAAAAACCCCAAATTCTTCTAATCTAGGAGACCAAAATGAAAGGGATTGAATCCCTTCATGTTCTACAACAATTATGGCAATCAAGTATCGGAACAACAATAACCACAAGAGGAACATTATGAGGAATATGTATGTTATGGAATGCAACATGTTATCACGAAGAAAGAATAATAGAGTCATCACATTGTATAATGGTCAAGCTAAAGCATCTCCCTTTAGGCAAGTTATATCGTATTATTAATGTTTACATGCCCAACAATTACTAGGAGAAAATAGAGTGTTGGTATTCATTGATGGGTATCAAGGATTCTGAGATCCATCAAAATTGCATAATTGTCGAAGATTTCAACACAACTATGCATGTTCAAGAAAAAAGAGGGGGCTCCATAGTTAGATACCCCTCTAGGGAAATAATGGAAGACATGGTATCAAGTTTGGATGTTTTTTATGTCTACCCCAGTAAAGGAAAATATACCTGACATAATCAATGTTATGGGAAGGGGAATATTACAGTTAGGTTGGACGGTTTCGTCATCCATAGTCTTTTTTTGTTCATTCTGGTTAAAATCTCTTCTCATATTATCCCTTGGGGAAGCTCAGAACATCGTCAAATCTCTTTGGATTTTTCAAAATAGGAAACTTTGGGACTCTTCCCTTTTCACTTCATTCCCCTATGGTCTCAAAATCCTGATCGCCCTCTCTTGGAGCCAATGGGTAGTTGGCTCCCCTATCTTTATTTGGGAGAAAAAGATAAAAATAACTAAAGAGGCTATCAAAGAGTGGGTTAATAATTCCCCTCCTCTCCAAGAGAAGAAGTAGAGAGGTGAAAAAAATAGCTGGAAGGCCTTCAGAGAGATATGGACAGTTTGGAAATAAATGAAAACTTATTTTTTGAAGAAAAAGAATCCTACCAAAAATAAATGAAATCTCTCAAGGATGAAGAAAAAATCTGGAGGTTGAAATCTAGATCTATGTGGTTGAAAGCAGGTGAAAAAAAAACTTGTTTCTTCCACAAGCAGGCCAAAGCAAGGCAATGGAGGAATATAGTTGAATAAATAAAAATCCAGTCATGGGACATTATTTCTTCCTTTGAAGAAATAAACAAGGAAACCTCTGCACATTTTGGGTCCTTGTATGCGGAGGATGGGGAAGTTGATCAAGTACAATGTGATCAATTCATATCCCACATCCCCTCACTAATTTTTGAGGAAACTGATGAATTAACTAAGGAAATAACTAAATAAGAGATCTATGAAGTTATAAAACAATTTGAGCCAAACAAAGCCCAAGGTCCGGATGGTTTCATGATAGACTTCTATATCATATATTGGTCAATAATAAAATTTGATTTCATCAAAATGGTCTGCTATGTTAAAAATTCCTCCAGGATGGGTGATGCCACAAACTCAGAGTTCGAGACCCAAAAAGGGTCAATATAGCATTAGGGGAAAATATTCTCTGGAGACCAATCATGGGAAGTAAAGACTAGTGGAATCAAGAAATATGTTGTAAGTATCTATCAAGAAATCAAAGTAGATGTATGGAATCAATTCCAGATAATAAATGTCACACACTCGAATCCTAGGTACCCTTTTAAGGGATGGGGTATAAATGTTTTCCTTCCTACAACTTCTTTGAGTTCCTCGAATAAGGGAAGCATTGCCTTTTTTTCTCCGAGAGCTTTCAAACGACTATAAACTAGTCCAAAACGGAGTTCTGAGTTGAAAGTTATGGCTCCATGAACTTCTTGGGTATCATTGAACAAAGGCCATGTGGATCCCACGTGGATCCACCTCATTCATACCGTCCTACGTGGCAGTGGCATGTCCTCGGTCATCATCCTCTAGCGATGACATGGCCACGTGAGGAGTGGTTGTAGGGGATATCTCCCAGTATTCATGAATACCAGTCCTTCGACCCTCCATCGTTCATGTACATGTCTACAACATCTTTGGAGACCTGAAGTCTCGAACTCTCCTTTCGCTCCAAATTATATGGTGGGGATTGATCCACCCTTAGATCCAATGGTTGAGAATTGTCTGCACTTAACCCAAGTTTCATACTTGACAAGGGTTGTGGGTCTCACACATAACTCACGACCACTCCCACGAAGACATGTGGAACTATCAAGGAACACCACATCATCATGGTGTAAGTGGGCCTGCCCAATCAGAGTTGGACACTACAACAAGATAACTTCAATGCTTCGACGCTTCGTCACTTCAATGTTCAACACACCTTCCTACATCCTCGAGTGTTTCCTAAAGTCTTGAATTCTTGGAGCTATGAAGTTATAGAACTCCCACCATGTACTCCAACCTTTAGTGCTTTGGTGTTTGGAATATGCACCAACATGTCAAATCTCTTAGAGTCTTGAAGTCCCAGAGTCTCAGACTTCCTTCCCACGTACTTCATCCTTCGGTGATTCGGGACGTTCTCACCCCTTATGCCTTACGTTTCCTAAAGTAGGAATTCATAAAAGTACTTATGCTTTCCTTCCACTATTTGATCGAATAGTCAATAAAGGATCCCAATGGGCCCTCATATCAATGACTTACACTCCTCTTGAAATATTCCCCATGATCTAATGGTCGGCGAGATTTTTCCATTTCAGGTATTTGTAAGTTTGTGACCCTTATCATTCTTAACCCTTCAATTCCTGAAGTGTTACCTGTCGAAGGGGTCATAAAGTGGGAATGGTGTCTTGATACCGGTTAATTATAGCATTTACCTTGCCCTTCTACTATACTTGATCTAACGATCGATAAGGGTCCTGAAGGATCCTTAGATCTACGATYCATGCTACTTCATGATTTCGACATTCTGAATTATGTTTGTTTAACGCCATTTTATTCCCAGAGTGGGTCAACACTAAATGACCATATGAATCACCAATCCAATCAATGATTAAGGTTGATTGATCGATCTAACAGTTGAGAGAGATCTAGAAGTATTCTCAGATAAAMAACTCTCGTTACTTTGTGAGTTTGGCATTCACGATTTATGGATGCTTCAAACTCTTTTATGCCTAGAGTGGGTCAATGTCGAATKACTRTGGCTGGCATATGATAGTAAGGAAGGGTCCCGAAGGTTCTTATATAGATGACTAAGAAGGATTACTCGATCTAATGGTTACGACAGGCCCAAAAATGTAAATGGATGGCTACAATAGTATGATCCTTTATACAAAGGGTCTTCTCTCTAGGAAATTCTTGGCTAATTTATCACATAGTGTAGGGTTCCTGGGTCTCGGTCATATGGAACTTTGGCAAGGCCCCGAGGGCTATAATCTCATATCTTATCCAAGATTTGGTTAAGGCCGTGGAATTGAGCCCGCGGTCACTAGGGAGTATGGGTTGAAGGAAGCGCATTTCACTTCATAATTCAAATCCTATAATAGAAAAACAATGGTTTTAAAGGATTGACATGTTCAGAGTTATCCCATGGAGTATGTCCTGACTCTATATTTCCAGGTTAGGTCCCTAGATAGTCTCTTGAGGACTTTCCAATCAACACAGAGGCCAAAGTATTATGCCCCAAGATTCATTAAAAACCCATTAGTAACAATGATCCCTGACTAAAACATAAATCCATTGATGGGATATGATATTCGAACTTTACTTCGAATTTCAAGTTAGTCGAGCCATCCAAATCACAATTATCTAGCATACAAATAAGGTACAATGTTATTCCATCATCCCTATATATCAAGGATGTATATGTATAGCACAAATAGAAGCATCCAATAATGCATTCAAATTCAATTTTATAGAGTCTATGAAATACTTATCTATTACAGTTTCTAACCAACCAACTAATTGGGGGTGTTTTCTTTTCCACCCAACCATAGGATCAAATGCATTTAGTTTTAGCATTCTGGTCATCACCGTGCCAAGTCTCTCAAGTTGTGAGTAATATTTGAAGGTTACTCTCCTTCATTCTACTCTAGGTAGATATTTTCCATACATCCACCTAGCATAGGCCCTTAAAAGTTTATTAGATTCCTTCCCAACATCACGCTCACAACATTCTTAGCTCAGGTAAGGTTTCGGGTATTCCATGTTCCACCTTGGAAACCATCTATGACTTCTCTTATTCTTCTATTTCATGCGCAAGTCTATTATTTTCAGCAGCTCTCCTTAGAGGCATTTGAACCTTCTCAAGATCTCCTTCTCTACGCATATCTAGGTCGCATGCCACCTTGTGATTTTTCTTGCATGCATCACTTATGTAGGTTCTCAATCTGTCCCTATGTTTCTTCTGTCAGAAGGAAAATCGTGGGTCAATCCTGGAGACCCGTGGTGATCTTTCCTACTATTCTCTAGATGACCATTTCATGTCCCTTATGTAATCCCTCCATGATTCCATTCATTGGGGTGGTTGGTTGTTCGACTACCAACCCCCCCCTCATTAATTGAATTGTCTTGTTATCTAGGATAAGGGAAAATAATCTAAATGTTTCTAATTAATATTTTCACATGGTGGCTTCGAGTGCTTCAACTTAATAGAACCTTCCCTCATTCCTCTAGTGATATCATGGTTAGTACTTTAAGGCTTAACGCATCAGTCAATTGTTGGCATTTACAATTAAACAATATTACATTTAAAATATTTGTAATCCATTGCATGGAAAACATAAATTATGATTAATTACAAGTTGGGGGAAACATGGGTATTACAATCCCCTCCCTGTTCAAAGGAACATCATCCTTGATGTTCTTTCTCAGTAACATCTATTATTTCTTTTTCATTCAGTTTATTTAGCATTACCTTATTATTTCCCCTCATAGTTTGGTCTTTTTCCATATTCTCAACATTCATCATATGCCTGCAACATTTCTAACAACAAGCATGTCAATTAACAATTTTGTGCATAACCATTTTATTACTGTTCATAATTTAAGAGGAAGTTTTCATAATCCAGCACAATACTTATATGTGCAGTTGATGTATCTACATCCATATGGTTGTCTCATTATCTTTTCTCACTGTTTTCCTTGACATACCCCTTGTGTGCATGATTCCAATCAATAGTTTATAAGAATTATCAAAGTATTCTCTTTCTTGCAGTCACTCACCCTCCACGACTAGGGTCATGCATCCCCTTCTCTACTATATAGTCCCTCAGGCGACCCATCTTGCCTTGCCAAGGTTTTCTTGCAAAAGAAGAGTTCTAGAGACTTCGTCGAGTATTACGGTCGAGGCGTCCCTCATACTTTCTCTGTTGAGGCATCCCTCTGGCCTATGTTACCACAACACAACATATTATAGGGAGATCATGACTTATCCTAGGGTTCTCATGTCACAATAATATCCTTTGTCATGATTTCCATCTTTGATAGCCTTCATTTGTCCTCCCTAGACAGATCATTTTCATATCGCCTGCATCATATGTACACAAAAATCTGTGAGAGTTATCATCAGTTACAATTCAGAATTTTCTTGCAAATATTTCACCCAGAGATTTTCAAATCCCACATTTTATTTTCAGATCTATTCCACACGAGAACCAGATTCGCATGTATGGGGTTTTCCTTCCCATAGAGGTTTTGGCTCAACAGGAAATTTTTCTTCCTTATGGGATTACAACACTGCCATATACAAGATCCTTCTTCCTGCAATTTCAACTTCAATCATCCAAACAATTGTTAGTTCTCATGCACATTATATTTTCATTGCTCACTTGCATTGGCTCACAAACAATTTCATAATTGTGCATACTATTATAACCCTATATTTCATAGTATCACCTGGTGATTAAAATTTCTTCCTGTAGTCATATTTCATTGTAAATAATATTTAATTCTACAAATGATTTACGAAAAGAAAAGAAAAAGATAAAAATGGAAAAAATGAAAAGAGGGTATAAAAAATAAATAAAGACAAAATAAAAAAAGAGAAAATATAAAACCCCATGAAAAATAAATTTGGTTTGAATCATACTGTATAATCAATGTCAAACCTTTTTTAATTTATGTTGATAGGCTGGTGAATAAGTTTGGTCAAACAGTTTAATCTTGGCCAAATAAGATAGGATAGTGAATAAGTTTGCTCAAACAGTCTAATCTTGGCCAAATTAGCTAGGTTAGAGTAATAATTAATCCAACACTCTAAACTAGATTAACATGTTAGTTGACTAGGTTAGGAGTTAGGTTAGTGATGTTTATTTCAATAAAAGTTGAAAAGGGATTTTTAAAATACCCTTTGTTTGAGTAAATTTGGATATTTTTACCTTAGGAAATAAGACCATGGTGTAAAAGTGGGAAAGGTTAAGCTTAGCGCTACCCATTGTATGTTTTTATCCTAATTTTATAATGGATAAGACTTTTTGTTGTATAGCACCTAATTGTTGCACAAGTTTCAACAACAGCATCCAACAACGCCCAGATCGATAGTCCTCAGAGCATTTCGGATCCCCCTGACCTTTTTGCCTTTAACAGTGCGGGGGGGGTCTGGAATAGTGGATTCCCCCGTGCTGGCCCCACCTAACGTGGCACTCTCACAGNGCCACCTACTCTCCCCCTCTATAATCTTGCCAAACCACTACCCAATATCGCTCACCTCAATCCACCACTGTACCCCACTTCCACCTGTTGTATGTCACATATCACATACCCATTAGGAAATCAATTCCATCCCCATGACCGTTAATCACCCCATCATCACCTCGCACCATAACAAAAACCTCCATTGCACTGTAAAACCACGTTTCTTCACCATGTAACATTATTTTCCAATGAAGACACTGTGGACACCATACCAAAACAAGATTTCAAGCCAACTGCCACAACTGTTCACTATCAACAGGCCCAATTAACCCGTGTAATTACAGTCTTCTAGTAATCCACCTTAAAAATCAAGGAGTCATGGCCCCCAAAGACAAATCTCTCGAAATGTCTCAGAATCTGATTCTTCCCCCTCCTGTCGACTTGGATCACATCCCCCTGGCAGATAAGGATTACAAGATCACAGAGTTGAAGTGTAAATTCGACATCTTCGAATGTCACTCTTGGATAAAATATATATTCCTGGACCAGAGCGATGAAATTGGAATCTGGGAGTCCAATTTTCCTCTTTATATGTTCCCTCAGACCTACCATTTCCCTAAATTCGCCCTGAAATGCCAAAATCATTATTTTCCTAGACAAAGGGCCATATTTTCTTCCTCTAGCGAAACCCTGTCCACCATTACCCCCGAATCCATTAAACAGATACTCCAAATCCCAAGAGGAGAATCTGCAATCTCGTTTCCCATCAAAGCCCTAAATGACTGGTACCAAAAGCTCACTGTGATATCCCCCCCCCAAAAAAAAAGTATTTTTGAAAGTCAAAATTTGTTAGAAAAACTATTCCGATTTTAGTAAATTTGAATTTGGAAAATTTTTGCCATTTATGGCAATTCCCAATTTCGAATTTGATAAATTGTAATTAATTATTATGACTATTGGGTAGAGACCTGATCTGACCCAACTAACTATTTGACTATGACACTTGTATGTAAAAATATTGTTTTATTTATTGCAGGAGGACAAATGGAACAACCATGTTAAATTTAGCTGACCATGACTCCATGAGAGGGGAACATGTTGGAACTACCTTTGGGCTGATTTTTACAAGTGGCCAATCAAGGATTTGGCCATTGGCAGCCCATGAAAATTAGGGATTTGGAAAGCTGCAAAAATTCCCAAGGGAGGGAAAAGACCTAGGCAAAAATGATTTTTGGATATATAGCATATGAGAGGAGGAAGGACTCTGCCAAGTATGTTGGGAAAGGAATTACCTCTTGTTGTTATGAACACTCCCTGCTGAGTGTGAGGCAAGAAGAAGAAATTTTCTGAAATTGAACAACATTGCTGAGGAGGAGTTCCAAGTTAACCCTCACGGATTCATGGTCAGGATAGGGGGTGAACAGAACAAGTGATTTGGCTGCCCTGTTCTACAGTTGGGAGGAACATGGTTGTTCCCTTTGTCTTTTCGCAATCAGTTTAGATATGTTAAATTACTCCTTCTCTCTTTGAATACTTATATATCTGATGTAATGCATTTGTTAATTCTGAATTGGAATATTTCCCATCTCTGTTGAATGATTAAATCACCGATGTAGTGCATCTATTAATTCTGAGTTGATATAACAACCTGGGTGAAATCTGTGCGTGTATGAAGCATATATACTAACAAAATGCCCTACAAATATGTTGTGAGGGAAATCTCCTTACAGACTAGCAAATAGGGTAATACTTTGCATGTTGATATGACCAAGAGAAAATCTACTTTCTACCTTCGTCCTCATACTTAAATCCCATTTCTTTTAGTAAATACATGGCCAGATCAACCTACCTTGTTCCAGTCATTCGGTGTTGATCCTCTTGCGCACTTGATCACTCGTTCATAGTTCTCCTTCCAAAGCTGACCTGCATACAAGACAAGCAACAACTACACATGCATCTTACCTATAGACTAACGGGTTAGAGATTCAAATATGTACTTAACAAACTATGAATAACTCATGAATTGGGACGGGAAAAGAATTTTCTTTATTACTTTGAATGAGTCAACTTACGAAAATTTGAGACTGACCACTGCTCCGCGAACCTGATCCTGGGCTCCTCTTCAAATGTCCTCCAACTTCTTTGCTTTGTATCTTTTCTGACACGAGGATGGATAAAGGGTTGGGACAATGGGAATATGAAAATGGGCAGAGTTTCTTTGCTATATTTTTCCTCCTCCAAATGGGACCCCTAGCCCTTCTTTTATAGGCTAGAAGAAGTTAGGTATTTCGATGAACCCTCGTCCATGCATGGCCGGGAGTTTCAGTTAACTCACCTAGAGCTGTGTGTTCCATCGGCAACTTTCCTTTTTTCATTCTTTTGTCAGTCCACACGGGTTGTTTTAAGTCATCTAGCATGTACACACATTCAGTAATGGAGTAGGGAACATGGGCCCTTATAAAAGAGGTTTTTTAAAGAGTTTCTTAGCAGTGCTTTGGCAAAGAAGGGATCTGAGATGGCCTAATTCCAGGTAAGCATGTATGGTGCAATTTAGGGTTATAACAAATGCCCCCTAATGTGTAAGGTTAGAAGAGCATCTAATGGCCAAAATACATTACCAATCTTTATTGATGTGATGAACGATTGAGCCCAAGGATCAGGAACCAGGAGGCATCGTATGCAAAATAACAAATGTCTCACCGAGGTGGGCATACCCATGCTCGGGATAAAATAGAATCATGGCTACCAATCAAATACATTGTAGATCCATGTCATATAACTATATAAAGACTAGCCACAAACAATACACAACAGAGCTACATCTCGAAATCAAAAAGATATACATATAAAGTATCCATCTTCTAGAAGTTGATACGGCCTGATGGCTGGAGATGAGGTCTTCAGAGCTCGAGCAACTACTTCAAACTCTCCATATGTTTGGAAGGATAACCAAACGGTGGAGGACACAACTCTATATAGTGAGAACAACTTCCTAAGGTCGTACTACATCCCATAATTTGATAACAAACGGACAGATGTGCTTTATCCAAGGGCGGCTCAGTATGATGCCAATAAAGAAAATACTTTTCCCCTCCTCTTTTTGGGGTATATTTGATTTTTTTTTTTGTCTTTTTCAATAATTTTGGGAAAAATAATAAAGGAATGTTATGTTGCAATGGAGGCATGAGTATTGCAAACATACAAGTTCAAGGCACAAAGACAAGACTGATGTTCTAGTATAATGATACTCGGGAAAATCCTCTGGGGGCCAAGGGTGTTAAGACGCAGAAGAAAACTGTTACAAGGCTAGCGTATAAGATATGAAAATGTAGTTAACAAAACACACAATGGTAACGTCCTTCGATGTAAGTTTAATGAGCCCAGAGAAGGTAAGTTCGGTGGTTTTTCACATTTAGAGAATCTGAAAAAAACATAAAAGGAGACTCCATTGGGGTACCTTTTTCAAAGATAGTCTAGTCGGTTCAAAAAAGGGGTAAACTAGAACTAACAAGACGTTTATTCAAAACCATTTTAATGAGTGTGACAAGGACAAGATCACTCGGCCATTTTTTCATTTTTAAGGAGTCTGAAAAAAGCTTAACTATGGACTCCATCAGGAATGTTCTTCTGGACCAGTTTAACGAGTGTGAAAGAATAAGGTCACTCGATGATCTTTTCGATTAGGGAGTCTGAAAAGAGATTAACTATGGACTCCGTGGGGGTTCCTTCTTCGTAAGTTTAGTCCCTCAGGCCCGAAAAAGGGATAAAATTATACCTGAGAGTACTCTTCTATAGAACTGAAGTTCCATAGAGTATACCTTTGTTCGTACAGTTGACCATCTGGACCGAAAAAGGGGTAAACTACTGCCGGATAGATGTGACTTCAAATTTCATTTTAACGAGCATGAAAGGCCACAAGATCACTCAACAATCTTTTCACATTTAGAGGGTCTGAAAAGGGCTTAAAAGAAGACCCATTATTTTTTGGGAATCCTGAGGGTGAGGTGAAGAGTGAAGAAGAATCATGCAAATGAGGCTCAAACTTGTATTTAGAAAAAACTACAAGGACTCCCGAGCCTAGAGTGTTTTAGAGACAACATGAATACCATAATGCAACCAAGATCTACCTAGGGCATCCATGTTCCGGTAATCTTTACCACTAAGTTTCAACACTTCTAAAGAAGAGATGATGGTTCTATGTCACAACTTGATGGGATCGATCCTATGGAAAAGGAAAAATACAATGAGATACACAAATTAGGGTGGAAACCTAACCTATATGTTCAAGTTGAGCGTCGGAAAAATTTTCCATGGACCGTCGAAAAATACTCAAAAATCAAAAAAAATGTCCCAATACCCGATCAAATCCCTCCTATATAACTCTTGAATCACTCTAAATGATTTTTGGTATAAAGAAAATGATAAGGGAGGCCAAAAAAGTGACAAAAAGAGGCCAAAAAGTCTATAAATAGAAGCTGGCAACTCATTATCACCATTGTTGATTTGGAAATTGACTCTGCAGGCAAAAGACTGCCTTTGATTAAAGTGGTGATTCTAGGAGCTACAGTGGACGAAACAAACTTATGTCTAGACCAAGTAAGTACAAAATCCCTTATCTTGCATTTTATGTCTTTATTTATGTATTGGGTTTCATTTTTTAGGGGGGCGTCGACCTTTAAAAGGTCAGCCCTAGGTCCATGCGGGGTGTCTCAAGATAGGCCGCGTGCACATTCGGGTAGAGTAAACTCTACAGGTGTGTACACGCGACTGTCACCATTACAGCACGTGTGGGCCCCCTTATTGAATGAAAAAGACTTCAAAAGCAAGGGATAACCCTCTTGAACCTTTTTGTTTTGCAGGATGTATGTCCATTGGAGAGAAAGAGAGCACGAAGAGGTGAATGAGTTGCTCGTGGAAGATCCCAATGCTGTGGCTACGTTGATGTAGTGTGGGTTACTCAATTTTTTTCTATGTCCTTTCATGTGGGCGCAACCTAGGCTACTGAATGCCTTGGTTGACTACTGGCATCTAGATGCAGAGGCATTCATGTTAGATGGGCAATCACTGGTGCCCACAGTCGAGGACAATTACTTTTTGACTAGCCTCTCCAGGAGAGGGGAACTAATCAATTTTTGGACTTTTCCTATAGGGCCGCATAACATAGCGGAACTGATAGGTCCATACTGTGCAGCTAATTCGGACCATGCGAGCACGCAGGTGCCTATAAGCAAGATCACTAACCTATCACTACAGGCGATAGTATTTCTTATTGGGCAAATTACTGGTTCTGCGACTCTACATCAGGTGTCCCGTGCACAGATGAACTGTGCAGTCCAGTGCTTAAATGAACAAGTTTTTGATTGGAGTACCACTTTGCTTGAGTGTATGAAGAGGCAATTGACAGATTTCCATTTGCGGACACATAAGAACTTTAGGTTCGGGACCATCCTGTGTTCGTTCTTTTTTGAAAGAGTTATGACCTTCAATCCTCAAGTAGTGGTACGAGGACATCAGGCCTCTCTTCCTACTGTGTGTAGATGGGCAGTGCTACTGTCACGACAGGGTGGTGGAAGGACCAATGAGTCCTTCGATGATGACTTTTTTGCATGGATGTGCTGACAGATCTCGGTTATAGAGGACTACCCCTATGCCGGGATTGAATTTTCGAGAGACCCGGAGATACCAGTACCTCCTAGTGAGGAGCAAGGGGAGATGGGTAAGTCTCCACCTTTGTAGTTTTTTTTGTGGTATATGTAATTTTTATGTTGTTTTGTTATATATATCATTTTTTTGTGTGATGCCAGAGTATTTGACCGATATGTGTTCATTGTGTGCAGATGTGGGACCAGTTCGACCCACTGACTATGTGAGGAACAAGCATCATCCTCAGCCAGGGGCCGCACTTGTCACCGCAAGGGGACCAATAGTAGCAGGAGATCTTCCATATAGGGAGGATGAGAGGGTATTGAGACACGTTGAGCGTAGCTTTACTACTCTCACTCGCATGGTCCCGATGGAAAAGATTTAGGACCTGCCACCATCTATGCAGCCTCATGTAGTGGGGGAACCACGGACGTGGGTCTGGTTGTTTCGGCGTTTAGCCAATGCTGTGGACCAGTATAACAGGGCCCACAGGCCCTGACTTTAGCTAGACATTTTGACGTACCCCAAGCACTACATGTATATATTTTTTGAGGGCATAAGCCCTGTGACTCGTTATCGGTTATATTTTTGAGGCGCTTGCGTCCATATATGTACTCTAGTTACTTTATGATATTATATATGGTTTTTTGGTCTTTTGTGTCTTATGGATCATGTGTGTAAAAACTTATTTACATGCTTATGTTAATGTTCTTTCATATGTGTGCAAGATGCCAATCTAAAATTTGATTAGCCAGAGTATCTGTAACTTGGTTTAATCTCCTAGGAACATGAAAATATGTAATAAAATCAAAGTTTCATTCTAAGAGGCATACCCTAAGGAATAATCGGTGTAAATTTGGATCATGAACCTGGTACACTCTGTTTAACTGAGACACAACTAGTTGAGCATCGAGATAGACCCGAAGATGAGAGATACCCAATGGAAAAGCGTCACGAAGCAACTCACTAACTGTGCTATACTTAGCAACATTATTTGTGGTGTCACCTAAGCATATACCCCCGGAAGATAATAATTGGCCTTGAGGTGTAAAGATTACCCAAGCTGTGGAGGCAAGCCTCCGAGTGTGCCGACCAGCACCGTCTGCATACCCAACAAATACTTCGGAATCACTTGACATCTGCCATAGTGACGAAAGATAGTATCAACGACACATCCATAATACTAAAAGAAACTAAAAAAGTAATAGTACAAAGACTATACATATGTTACAAAAAGTTACTCACAATGACCTGCCTATGAGTAATACTTCTTGAGGTAGAGCCCATTTCTAGACTCTGCCAAAGCATTCCCTTCAAAATCAACCAAACGATAAGCGCCCTTTTTTAAACTCTCTTTTATGATGAAAGGTCCAAACCACATGGGTTTGAATTTTCCTACCCCCAGGGGGTCCTTATCTTGGTCATAGACCAGGACAAGGTCGCCTTCAGAGAAAATCTGAGGATGAACGAACCTATCATACTGACACTTGACCTTATGTTTGTGAGACTCGTTGGCCAATGCCATGTCATGATGCTGCTCATTGAGCTGCTCAAGGCATACTAACCATTTTTCAAGTGGAGAAGTGTCTGGCAATAATTTTACTGCCAATTTTAGAGAGGGGATCTAACATTCGATGGGCAAGACTGCCTCCAGCCCGTAAACGAGTTGAAAAGGTGAGAAACTGGTTGCAGTCTTAATAGATGTTCGGTAAGCCCATAATGCCGAGTATAACATCAAATGCCAATTTGACTTGGCTGAGTTGATAGTTTATTGTAGAATGGTCTTAAGAGTTTTGTTTACAACTTCCACCTGCCCATTTGCTTGGGGGTAGTAGGGTGAGGAATGTTCTTTCCATAACCCAAGATTTGATGTTAGCTCGGTCATCATTTGGTTCTGAAAGTGACTGCCATGGTCAGTGAAAATATCCCTCGGGATGTCGAACCTTGGTATTATCTGATTGAATAAAAAGAGAGTTGCAGTCTCTCCATCATCTTTAAACGTTGGCATAGCTTCGACCCACTTTGTGATGTAGTCTACAACTACGATGATAAAGTGGTGCCCCCTTGCTAAAGGAGGGTTGCAAGTAGTGTAATCAATCCTCCACTTGGTGAAGATACCAACTGTGATGACAGGAAACATGGGAGTGGGATGTGCCCTCATCTTCCGAGAGAAGGTTGGCATGGATGGCACTTCTTGACTGATTCGATACAATCTTTAATAAGTGTCGGCCAGAATTAACCTACTCATAAAATATTTTGGTCTATTTCCAACCCAGACAAGTGATTTCCACAAGCTCTGGTATGGCAATCGTTAATCACGATAACTACTTCCTCATGAGTGAGACATCGGTGTAGGATGCAGTCTACACCTCTCCGATACAATGTATCTTCAATTATGAGATAATTCTTAGCTTGATGGCGTATACGTCAATGCTCATCACGGGAAGTAGAGGTGGGGCACTTCAAATTCTAGAGATAGATAATTATATCTCTGTACCAAGGATCCGAAGATGTGATAAAAACATATCTCCCCGAATAGGCGATTCTTTAGGCACAACGTTACCTGACTCAACTGAAAGTTACGAAATAAGTTCTGCGAAGACCAGTGACTTTTTAGACATTGATGAAATGAAGTCTAAGTCAAACTCCTGGAGGATGACTATCCATCTACTAATTTTTCCACCTATTACCCGTCGTGTCAACATGTACTAGAATGGATTCACGACAGCAATGACAGTGGTCTTGTGAAACAAAACATAATGACGAAATCGTTGAACAGCATGAACTGCTGCCAAAGAAAGTTTTTCAATGTGAGAATAATTTAGTTTCTGTCCTATGAGGCCTCGGCTCAGGTAATAGATCACGTATTCTGAGAACAGGTCATCTTCCTGAACTAAAACCATGCCAATGGTTGATTCTGCTGCAGCCAAATATAATAAGAAATCTTTGTTATAGTTAGGTGGTTGGAGCAGAGGGGCAGTTGTGAGGGCATGTTTCAATGCGTCGAAAGAGCATTGAGCAACATCGTCCCAATAAAAGGGAGCATCTTTCTTCAGTAAGCACATAAAGCCCTTGGTGATCTCGACATAGTTGGTGATGAAGCATCGTAAAAAGTTTGCCTTGCCTTGTAGACTCTGAAGTTGAAGGATTGTGCGTGGGGGGGGGCAACTGAATTATTGCCTCAACCTTAAGAGGATCGACCATGATCCTTGTTGTTGACACTATGAAACCTAACAATCGTCCAGATGTTATGTAGAAACTGCACTTGTTTGGATTCAGGCGAATCCAAAAGTAGTGACAACGTTTGAAGATAAGTCGAAGGTGTGTGGGATGATCCGTTCTCTTGCGATATCACGATGCTAAATCATATAGATAGGCCTCGACTATATGCTTGAGTTCATGGAAAGAAAAAGACATGGCCCATTGAAAGGTGGCTTCAACATTTTTTAGAACAAAAGGCATTTTACGATATGAAAATGTACCCCATGGGCAGATGAATGTCATTTTTTGTTGGTCTTCAGGTTTGATTTGGATTTGATTATATCCCAAAAACCATCCATGAAAGAAAAGGCTTCACAACCCACACATTCATCAATGATCTGGTCGATGAAAGGTGTGGGAAAATTATCTTTGGGACATGCCTTGTTCAAATCACGGAAGTTAGTACATACACGAATTGTGCCTTGTTTTTTATTGACTGGTATGATGTTGGACACCCATTGGATCAAATGGATAGGATAAATAAACACAGCTTTTAGAAATTTCTCAACCTCAACCTTAATGGTTGCTGCTTTCTTAGGATTAAATGGATGAAGCTTCTGTCAAACCAGCTTGGCATTAGGATACGTTGTGATTTCATGTTCAACTATTTTTGGATCGATACCTAGTATTTCCTCATAAGACCAGGCAAAAATGTCATGGAATTCTTTGAAAACATCTGTGTAGATTTGAATCTCTTCGGGGGAGCAGTCCGCTCCAACAGAGACATTCTCCATGACACCAGGGTTTCGGGAGATACTGATCAGTAAGGTTTCAGCGATAGTTTCCATATTACCCTCAGTGTAAACCTCATGTGTAGCTAAGGGATTAATAGGACAAGACCGATCTTCCGTCATAGTCACAGTAAATTCTCCCGCTTCAATTCGGCTTAAATCTGGGAGGAAGTATGATCTGTGATGAAGATCTTCCCAGGGTTTATCTGGACTAGTCATTGCTTCAATTATTTCTTCATCAGAGGGCAAGACTAAGTCCAATGAATCCGTGTGAGTGAGAGAACCCTGAGCCCNTCTGTGATGAAGATCTTCCCAGGGTTTATCTGGACTAGTCATTGCTTCAATTATTGCTTCATCAGAGGGCAAGACTAAGTCCAATGAATCCGTGTGAGTGAGAGAACCCTGAGCCCAAATAGGCTCTAGAAGTGGATATAACTCTTGTGCAGGAGTTGGATCAGTGTGGGCTAAAGTTTGTTGGACTAAAAAGTACGCTACTTCGACTGCGGACAAGGGCATGGACATATCTGGGTGCCATGCCCATCCATCATGGTCGATGGGGAAGGAAGTGTCCATGGATCATCGAAGTAAGTCGTGCAGAATGATGAAACTTGAAAAATATCAACCTTATGGTGATTGGATATAAACTTGATATCGCCTTGAGGGGGCGGGTAATCTAAGGTACCCATAAAATATGGGCACAAACCAACCCCTACATTGATGACACTTGGTTGAGGATTATCAATCATCAGGACCGTGGATGCCCCCAAAGCAGGGTTAGGTCTGGAGAAAGATAATTGATCGATGGTCACTATCCGGCTCTCTTGTGGAAACAACAAGACCCAAAAAAATGTAGCAACCACAACTTGCATGGCATAAGTCCAACTCCTTCCTAACAAGAGGTTAGATTTGAGGGGAGCATCGACTACCTCTACTTTGACACACACGGTCTTCCCTCCTAAATACATGGGGAAAGAAGGAACGATACCATGTGGTCGGAACGAACGATCGTCGAAAGTGGTGAGGAGAGTAGGTGACGGAGAAAAAATGAGCTGGCCAACGGCCTTCCAACATGCCAACGACATAACACATGTCGAGGTGCCCTCATCAACCACCGTGCAGAAGATATTCTGAGTAAAATTTTTTGTGGGATACGCCACTACTATCTGAAACACTACGTGGTAAGGTAGATGAGGTTTTAAGTCGGTTGTATCCAACATGATTGTACTCGTATTACAAGTCTCGGTAGATCCTAAAGTGGTTAGCAAGGCTTTCCTCTAGGAAGGGCATCTTTGGAGGACCTCCAAAGCAGACATCGCACAAGGGGTTTGTGATAAATCCTCTACCACAAAGTAGTTTTAGGCGGCCCTTGCATTTGGGTTATGAGAAGATTTTTTGAATGCGCCTTTGGGAATGCGTGTCATTGTTTCGCCCAATGTCTTCTCAATCTGTAGAGGAAGAGATGAGAGTTCAGCTTTACCCTTCTCAGAAGTGCTTAGTTTACTATAGTCATGTGCTCTAGTCGATATAAAAGCATCACCCCTCACCATATATACGTTCGCAGATGCGGGGTTGTTCGCAGGCGGGGGGGGGTCTTGGCTGCCCCCTTCCATGCTTGTAGAGGCTTGGGTTAGATTTTTCCCATGTTGAAATGGATTGGTCAACACAGCCTATTGTTGCTGCGTCACAAACTTTTGGGCTTCTGCAAGCCGAGGACATAGATGGGTTGGGTGGTCCTTCGCACACAAGTTGCATGGATACCTCACCTTTCATTTTTCAGTGTTGTCTCCGCCAGCATTATCGGTAGGTTTTTATCCCCCTTACCCTTCTTTCATTGTTTTTTCTTTCCTTCAGGCTGCTGGGTGGCCTTTGGGTTAGTCAATTGTACTGTGTGTACCTCCGACGTTTTGGTAGGGGGAGCAGCCAAAGTAGTAGTTTGGTTGGCCGCTATATGTTGTATAGATAACTACTGCAATTGCTTCGTCAATTGCTCAGTGGGCTTTGTTTGTGCTGAACCAACAATACCATCTGCATGTGGTCCAACTCTCTGTCTAGTATTATCTAGTATTGAGCGTGGGGCATCTCGCAAGATGTTGTATAATAAATCGGATTGAGAATAGATGAGCTCAAATTGTTGAGCTCTCATGATGTCATCTTCTTCGGAGAATACTCTCGATGTTGTGACGTCTTTGGATAACTGCGGGACCAAAGACTTAAGGAACCACTCAAGAAAGAATGCTGGTGGGACTGACACCTTAATTAGACTATTTCGATGTCTCCATTCTCGTATGTGATGAGAGATATGGTTCGTTGTCATCTGTTCAAAATTAGCCAGCAATTCTATGCCAACATCGTATCTCACAGGTAACTGGAAATGGTTTAGGAAATCCATTTCCAGCTCATCGAAGGAAGAGTATCTTGAACGATCGAGCTCAGTGTACCATTTCGCGGCACTCCCAATGAGAGTATGTTGAAACAATCGCAACTGTACAGAGTCATCTTTCAATGAGTTAGATAAACACCAAAGATGGAAGGTAGTCACATGATCTCCTGGATCTTCGTTAGGCTTGGATTCAAACTTTGGAATGTCCGAAGTCAACTTCGTCAGCATAGGAGGCCAATGCGGATCATGACAAATAGGGTCATTCAACAAACTTGTCAAATATGGCAAGTGCAAAGTCACCAGGAAGGGTAGTTTGGGTTGTTGTTGATAACCTGGGAAAAAGGGTCCTAGAGTTTGACTGGCACCAAGTTGCTAGGAAAAGTTTGGCTGTTGGCTCGGATTCTGGTAGAAACCATGGCCCTGGCCAGTGTATGGATTTTGTAGATGTGGAGACATCATCGGCTAATTTCCCAAATAGGACATAGATTGTTGGGCATGCATTATATTCAAAGGACTCTGGGAAGGGTTTCCCCATGTCGGTCCCGTGGGGATAGGCATAGTAGTTTGTTCAGGGTTCCATTGATTGTGGAAAGAATTACCCCAGATCGACATTCCAGATGAGGGAACGGATCCCTGCCAAGAATTCCAATGCCCTGATGCAGAAGAAGCTCCTAGGTTTGACCCCTGTGTAGGAATAGTACCCTGCACATGAGTAGATTGTCCAAAATGGGGAATAGTATTTGGACGAACCCTCGGCCATGCATAGTTGGGAGTTTCAGTTAACTCACCTAGAGCTATGTGTTCCATCATCAACTTTCCTTTTTTCATGCTTTTGTCGGTCCACGCGGGCTGTTTTAAGAAATCTAGCATGTACACGCATTCAGTAATGGAGTAGGGTGTGTGGGCCCTTATTAAAGAGGTTTTATAAAGAGTTGCTCAGTAATGCTTTGGAAAAGAAAGGATCTGAGATGGCCTGATGCTAGGTAAGCATGTATGGTGCAATTTAGGATTATAAAATATGCCCCCTAATGTGTGAGGTGAGAAGAGCATATGATAGCCGAAATACATTACCAATCTTTACTGATGTGTCGAACAATTGAGCCCAAGGATCAGGAACTGAGAGGCATCGTCTGCAAAATAACAAATGTCTCACTGAGGCGGGCATACCCATGCTTGGGATAAAATAGAATCATGGCTACCAATCAAATACACTGTAGATCCATGTCATATAACTATATAAAGAGTAGCCGCGAACAATACACAGCGGAGCCACATCTGAAAATCAAAAAGATATACATATAGAGTATCCATCTTCTAGAAGCTAATACGGCCTCATTCCTAGAGATGAGGTCTTCAGAGCTCGAGAAACTACTTCAAAATCTTCAAAACTCGGGTAGGAGTGTAATATGAGTGTACGACTGCACTACCCATAGGTCTTCGATGGCTCATTGGTCATGGACTTGATGATCAGACTGAAGGCTTCATTGATTTCGAACAAGGACTTGATTGGACATTCAGGATGGTCGGGTATGAAGGCAAGAGACAAATTGCAGAGGGGATGACTCAGGCTTGGTGAAAAACTTCCCTTGGACAATAGCACGACAAATGATGAGACTCAGGCAACATGGCATTAATCATAAGTTTACAAAGCAGGAGGCAACACAAACTCTCCATATGTTTGGAAGGATAACCAAATGGTGGAGGACACGACTCTATATAGCGAGAACAACTTCCTAAAGTCATACTACATCCCATAATTTGATGAACAAATGGACATATGTTCTTTAGCCAAGGGTGACTCATTATGCTACCAATAAAGAAAATACTTTTCCCTTCCTCTTTTTGGGGTATATTTGATTTTTTTTTTGTCTTTTTCAATAATTTTGGGAAAAAGAATAAAGGAATGTTACATTACAATGGAGGGATGAGTATTGAAAACATACAAGTTCAAGGCACAAGGACAAGAATGATGTTCTAGTGTAATGATACTCGAGAAAAATCCTTCGGGGGCCAAGGGTATTAAGACACAGAAGCAAACTGTTACAAGGTTGGCGTATAAGATATGCAAACGCGGTTAACAAAATACACAATGGTAACATCCTTTGATGTAAGTTTAACGATCCCAGAGAAGGTAAGCTCAGTGGTTTTTCACATTTAGAGAGTCTGAAAAAACATAAAAGGAGACTCCATTGGGGTACCTTTTTTTCATATAGTCTAGTCGGTTCAAAAAAGGGGTAAACTAGCACCGACAAGACGTCTATTCAAAACCATTTTAATGAGTGTGACAAGGACAAGATCACTTAGCCATTTTTTTATTTTTAAGGAGTGTGAAAAAATCTTAACTATGGAATTCATCAGGAATGTTCTTTTGAACCAATTTAACGAGTGTGAAAGATTAAGGTCACTAGACGATCTTTTCAATTTTAGGGAGTCTGAAAAGAGATTAACTATGGACTCTCTGGGGGTTCCTTCTTCGTAAGTTTAGTCCCTCAGGCCCGAAAAAGAGATAAAATTATACATGAGAGTACTCTTCTATAGAGTTGAAGTTCCATAGAGTATACCTTTGTTCATAAAGTTGACCGTCCGGACTGAAAAAGGGGTAAACTACTGCCGAAAAAACGTGACTTCAAATTTCAATTTAACGAGCATGAAAGACCACAAGATCACTCGACAATATTTTCATATTTAGAGGGTCTGAAAAGGGCTTAAAGGAAGACCTGTTATTTTTTGGGAGTCCTGAGGGTGAGGTCAAGAGCGAAGAAGAATCATTCAAATGAGGCTCAAACTCATATTCAGGAAAAACTACAAGGACTCCTGAGCCTACAGTGTTTTAGAGACAACATGAATACCATAATGCAACCCGGATCTACCTAGGGCATCCATGTTCCGGTAAGCTCTACCACCAAGTTGCAACACTTCTAAAGCAAAGATGATGGTTCCATGTCACAACCTGATGGGATCGATCCTATGGCAAAGGAAAAATACAACAAGATACACAAATCAGGGTAGAGACCTAACCTATATTTTCAAGTTGAGCGTCGGAAAAAATTTCCACGGACCATCGAAAAATACTCAAAACTCAAAAAACTTGTCCAAATACCCGATCAAATCCCTCCTATATAACTCCTGAATCACTCTAAATGATTTTTGGTATAAAGAAAATGATAAGGGAGGCCAAAAAAGTGACAAAAAGAGGCCAAAAAGTCTATAAATAGAAGCTGGTAGCTCATTATCACTATTGCTGATTTAGAAATTGACTCTGGAGCCAAAAGACCCCCTTTGATTAAAGTGGTGATTCTGGGAGCCACAGTTGATGGAACAAAATTATGTCTAGACCAAGTAAGTACAAACTCCCTTATATTGCATTTTATGTCTTTATTTATGTATTGGGCTTCATTTTTTAGGGGGGCGTCGACCTTTAAAAGGTCGGACCTAGGTCCACGCAGGTTGTCTCAGGACAAGTCACATGTACACGTGACTATCGCCATTACAACATGCTTGGGCCCCCTTATTGAATGAAAAAGACTTCAAAAGCAAGGGTTAACCCTCCTGAACATTTTTGTTTTGCAGGATGTATGTCCATTGGAGAGAAAGAGAGCACGAAGAGGTGAATGAGTTCGTTGGGGAAGACCCCAATGATGTTACTACATTGATGCAGTGTGGGTTACTCAAGTTTTTTCTATGTCCTTTCATGCGGGCACAACCTAGGATACTGAATGCCTTTGTTGACTACTGTTATAACCCTAAATTCCACCACACATGCTTACCTGGCATCAGGCCAACTCATATCCCTTCTTTGCTAAAGCACTATTGAACAACTCTTCCAAAAACTCCATTTTTAAAAAGTCCACTCTAGCTGGCCCACTACAGCCCGCGTGGATCTACAGTGTCCATGCTAGCAGGCCCACTATAGCCCGCGTGGACCTTCAGAAGCACGAAAAAAGGAAAGTTGCCGACGGATCAAAAAGCTATGGGTAGAGTTTCTTTGTTATATTTTTCCTCCTTCCAAATGGGACCCCTACCCCTTCTTTTATAGGCTAGAAGGAGCTAGGTATTTGGACAAACCCTTGGACATGCAGCTTTTTGTTCCATCGGAAACTTTTCTTTTTTCATTCTTCTAAAGGTCCACGTGGGCTGTAGTGGGCATGCTAGCGTGGACAATGTAGATCCACGTGGGTTGTAGTGGGCCAACTAGCATGGACTTTTTAAAAATGGAGTTTTTAGAAGAGTTGTTCAGTAGTGCTTTGGCAAAGAAGGGATATGAGTTGGCCTGATGCTAGGTAAGCATGTGTGGTGCAATTTAGGGTTATAAAAACTATTGGCATCCGGATGCAAAGGCATTCATGTTATAGGGGCAGTCACTGATGCCCACGGTCGAGGACATTTACTTTTTGACTGGCCTCTCCAGGAGAGGGGAGCCAGTCAATTTCTGGACTTTTCCTGCATGGCTGCATAACATAGCATAACTGATAGGTCTATACTGTGTAGCTGATACAAACCACGCAAGAACGCAGGTGCCTATAAGAAAGATCATTAACCTATCACTATAGGCGATAGTATTGCTTATTGGGTGAATTACTAGTTCTACGGCTCTACATCGGGCGTCCCGCGCACAGATGAACTGTGCAGTACAATGATTAAATGCACAAGTTTTTGATTGGAGTACCACTTTGCTTGAGTGTATGAAGAGGGAATTGATAGATTGTTGTTTGTGGACACATAGGAACTTCAGGTTCAGGACCATCCTGTGTTCATTCTTTTTTGAGAGAGTTCCGAGATTCAGTCCTCAAGTAGTGGTACGAGGACATCAGGCCTCTCTTCCTGTTGTGTGTAGATGGGTAGTGCTACTACCATGACAGGGTGGTGGAAGGACCAATGAGTCCTTCGATGATGAATTTTTTGCATGGTTGTCATGACAGATCCCGGTTATAGAGGACTACCCCTATGCCGGGATTGATTTTTTGAGAGACCCGAAGATACCAGTAACTCCTAGTGAGGAGTGAGGGGAGATGGGTAAGTCTCCACCTTTGTAGTTTTTTTTGTGGTATATGTAATTTTTATTTTTTTTTGTTATATATATCATTTTTTTTTCTTATGCCAGAGTATTTGACGGATATGTGTTCATTGTGTGTATATGTGGGACCAGTGTGACCCGCTGACTATGTAAGGAACAGGCGGCATCCTCAGTCGGGGGCCGCACCTACCACCGCAGGGGGACCAACAGTAGCAGGAGATCTTCCAGTTAGGGAGGCTGAGAGGGTATTGAGACGGGTTGAGCGTAACTTTACTGTGCTCACTCGCACAGTCCTGATGGCAGAGATTGAGGACCTGCCACCATCTATGTAGCCTCATGTAGTGGGGGCACCACTGACATGGGTCCGGTTGTTTTGGAGTTTAGCCAATGTTGTGGACCAGTATAATAGGGACCAAAGGCCCTGACTTTAGCTAGACATTTTGACGTACCCCGAGCACTACATGTATATATTTTTTGAGGGCATAAGCCCTATGACTCGTTATCGGTTATATTTTTGAGGCGCTTGCGTCCATCTATGTACTCTGGTTACTTTATGATATTATATATGGTTTTTTTGTCTTTTGTGTCTTATGGATCATGTGTGAAAAAACTTATTTACATGCTTATGTTAATGTTCTTTCATATGTGTGCAAGATGTCAATCTAAAATTTGATTAGGTAGAGTATCTATAACTTGGTTTAATCTCCTAAGAACATGAAAATATGTAATATAATCAAATTTTCGTTCTAAGAGACGCACCCTAAGGAATCATCATTGTAAATTTGGATCATGAACCCGATACACTCTGTTTAACTGAGACACAACTAGTTGAGCGTCGAGATAGACTCGAAGATGAGAGATACTCAATGACAAAGCGTCATGAAGCAACTCAATAACTGTGCTATACTCGGCAACATTATTTATGGTGTCACCTAATCATATACCCCCGGAAGATAATAACTAGCCTTGAGTTGTAAAGATTACCCAAGCTGCGGAGGTAAGCCTCTGAGTGTGCCGACTAGCACCGTTTGCATACCCAATGAATACTTCAGAATCACTTGACATATGCCACAGTGACGAAAGATAGTATCAACGACATGTCTATAATACTAAAAGAAACTAAAAAAGTAATAGTACAAAGACTATACATATGTTACAAAAAGTTACTCATAGTGACATGCCTATGAGTAATACTTCTTGAGGTAGAGCCCATTTCTAGGCTCCGCCAAATCATTCCCTTCAAAATCAACCAGACGATAAGTGCCCTGTTTTAAAACCTCTTTTATGATGAAAGGTCCGAACCACATGGGTTTGAATTTTCCTACCCCCAGGGGGTCCTTATCTTGGTCATAGACCAGGACAAGGTCGCCTTCGGAGAAAATCCGAGGATGAAGGGACCTATCATATTGACACTTGAACTTATGTTTGTGAACCTCATTGGCTAGTGCCTTGTCACGATGTTTCTCATTGAGCTTCTCAAGATATACTAATCGTTCTTCAAGTGGAGAAGTGTCTAGCAATAATTGTACTACCAATTTTAGAGACGGGATCTGACATTCGATGGGCAAGACTTCCTCCATCCCGTAAATGAGTTCAAAAGGTGAGAAACCGATTGTAGTACTAACAGATGTTCGGTAAGCCCATAATGCTGAGTATAACATCAAATTCCAATTTGACTTGGCTAAGTTGATAGTTCATTGTAGAATGGTCTTAAGAGTTTTGTTTACAGCTTCCACCTGCCCATTTTCTTGGGGGTAGTAGGATGAGGAATGTTCTTGCCATAACCCAAGATTTGATGTTAGCTCGGTCATCATTTGGTTCTGAAAGTGACTGCCATGGTCAGTGACAATCTCCCTCGGGACGCCAAACCTTGCTATTATCTGATTAAATAAAAAGAGATTTGTAGTCTCTCCATCATCTTTAAATGTTGGCATAGCTTCGATCCACTTTGTGAAGTAGTCTATAGCTACGATGATATAGCGGTGCCCCCTTGCTAAAGGAGGGTTGCAAGTAGTGTAATAAATCCCCCACTTGGTGAAGGGACCAACTGTGATGACAGGAAACATGGGAGCGGGATGTGCCCTAATCTTCTGAGAGAAGATTTGGCACGGATGGCACTTCTTGACCAATTCGATACAATATTTGATAAGTGTCGGCTAGAATTAACCTGCTCGTAGAATCTTTTGGGTTGTTTCCAACCCAGACAAATGACCACCACAAGCTCTGGTATGGAAATCATTAAGCACGATAACTGCTTCCTCATGAGTGAGACATCAGCATAGGATGCAGTCTACACCTCTCCGATACAATGTATCATCGATTATGAGATAATTCTTACCCTGATGGCATATACGTCGACACTCATCACGGGAAGCAAAAGTGGGACACTTCAAATTTTGGAGATAGATAAGTATATCTCCGTACTAGGAATCCGAAGATGTGATCAAAAACATATCTCTCTGGATAGGCGATTCTTCAGGCACAACGTTACCTGACTCAACCGGAAGTTCTGAAATAAGTTCTGCGGAGACCAATGACTTTTTACACTTTTTTGAAACGAAGTCTAAGTCAAACTCTTGGAGGATGACTATCCATCTACTAATTTTTCTGCCTATTACCCATCGTGTCAACATGTACTGGAATGGATTCACAACAGCAATGATGGTGGTCTTGTGAAATAGAACATAATGACGGAACCGTTGAACAGCATGAACTGCTACCAACGCAAGTTTTTCAATGTGAGAATAATTTAGTTCCGGTCCTACGAGGCCTCAACTCAGGCAATAGATCACGTATTCTGAGAACAAGTCATCTTCCTGAACTAAAACCATGCCAATGGTTGATTCTACTGTAGCCAGATATAATAAGAAATCTTTTTTATAGTTAGGTGGTCGGAGTAGAGAAGCAATTGTGAGGGCATGTTTCAATGCGTCGAAAGAGTGTTGAGCAGCATCGTCCTAGTAAAAGGGAACGTCTTTCTTCGGTAAGCGCATAAAGCCCTTGGTGATCTCGGCATAGTTGGCGATGAAGCATCCTAAAAAGTTCACCTTGCCTTGTAGACTCTGAAGTTGAAGGATGGTGCGTGGGGGGGGAAACTGAATTATTGCCTCAACCTTGAGAGGATCGACCATGATCCCTGTTGTTGACACTATGAAACCTAAAAGTCATCCTGATGTTACGTAGAAACTGCACTTGTTTGGATTCAGGCGAATCCGAAACTAGCAACAACGTTCGAAGATAAGTTGAAGGTGTGTGGGATGATCCATTCTCTTGTGATATCATGATGCTAAATCATCTAGATAGGCCTCAACTATATGCTTGAGGTCATGGAAAGAAAAATACATGGCCCGCTGAAAGGTGGCTCCAGCATTTTTTAGAGAAAAAGGAATTTTACAATATGCGAATGTACCCCATGGGCAGATGAATGTTATTTTGTGTTGGTCTTCGGGTTTGATTTGGATTTGATTATATCCCAAAAAACCATCCATGAAAGAAAAGGCTTCGCAACCTGCAAATTCATCAATGATCTGGTTGATGAAAGGTGTGGGAAAATTATCTTCGGGACATGCCTTGTTCAAATCATGGAAGTTAGTACATACACAAATCGTGCCTTGTTTTTTATTGACCGGTACGGGGTTGGAAACCCATTGGGTCAAATGAATAGGATAAATAAACCCGACTTTTAGCAATTTCTAACCTCAACCTTAATGGCTGCTACTTTCTTAGGATTAACTGGACGAATCTTCTACCGAACCATCTTGGCATAACGATACATTGTGATTTCATGTTCAACTATTTTTGGATTGATGCCTAGTACTTCCTCATAAGACTAGGCAAAAACGTCATGGAATTCTTTAAAAAGATCTGTGTAGATTTGAATCTCTTTGGGGGAGCATTCCACTCTGATGGAGACATTCTCCATGACGCCAGAGTTTTGGGAGATATTGATCGGTAAAGTTCAGTGATAGTTTCCATATTACCCTCGGCATAAACCTCATCTGTAGCTAAGGGATTAATAGGACAAGACCGATCTCCCGTCATAGTCACGGTAAATTCTCTCGCTTCAATTCGGCATAACTCTGGGAGGAAGTATGATCTGTGATGAAGATCTTCCCAGGGTTTGTCCGGACT
Organism: Picea mariana; assembly: GCA_032191745.1. NCBI lineage: Eukaryota > Viridiplantae > Streptophyta > Pinopsida > Pinales > Pinaceae > Picea > Picea mariana. Next base: position 217,515 of record JASDQU010739338.1, on the reverse strand, counting down.
AGTCATTTCTTCAATTATTGCTTCATCAGAGGGCAAGACTAAGTCCAATGAATCAGTGTGAGCGAGAGAACCCTGAGCCCAAATAGGCTCTAGAAGTGGATCTAACTCTTGTGTAGGAGTTGGATCACTGTGGGATGAAGTTTGCTGGACTAAAATGTATGCTACTTCAGCTGCATACAAGGGCATGGACATGCCCGGGTGCCCTTTCCCATCCATCATGGCCGATGGGGAAGGAAGTGTCCATGGATCATTGACGTAAGTCGTGCGGAATGATGAAACTTGAAAAATCTCAACCTTATGGTGATTGGATATAAACTTGATATCGCCTTGAGGGGGAAGGTAATTGAAGGTACCCATCAAATATGGGCACAAACCAACCCCTACATTGATGACACCTGGTTGATGATTATCAATCATCAGGACCATGGATGCCCCAAAGAAGGGTCAGGTCTGGAGAAGGACAATTGATCGATGGTCACTATTTGGCCCTCATTTGGAAACAACAAGACCTGGAAAACTGTAGCAACCACAACTTGCATGGCATAAGTCCAACTCCTTCCTAACAAGAGGTTATAATCGAGGGGAGCATCGACTACCTCTACTTTGAAACACATGGTTTTCCCTCCTAACTGCACAGGAAAAGAAGGAACGATACCATGTGGTTGGAATGAATGATTGTTGAAAGTGGTGAGGAGAGTAGGTGACAGAGAAAAAATGGGCTAGCCAATGGCCTTCCAACATGCCAATGACATAACGCATGTCGAGGCACCCTCATTAACCAACATGTGGAAGATATTCCGAGTAAAAGTTTTCATGGGATAAGCCACTACTAACTAAAACGCTACATGGTAAGGTAGACGAGGTTTTGAGTCAGTTGTATCCAGCATGATTGTACCCAGATTACAAGTCTCGGTAGAGCCTAAAGCGGTTAACAAGGATTTCCTCTGAGAAGGGCATATTTGGAGGACCTCCAAAGCAAACATCGCGCAAGGGGTTTGTGATAAATCCTCTACCATAGAGTAGTTCTGGGCAGCCCTTGCATTTGGGCTATTAGAAACTTTTTTGAATGCACCTTTCAGAATGCATGTCATTATTTCGCCCAACGTCTTCTCAATCTATAGAGGAAGAGACGAGAGTTAAACTTCTTTACCCTTCTCAAAAGTTCTTGGTTTACTATAGTCATGCGCTCTAGTTGATATAAAAGCATCACCCCTCACCATATATATGTTTGCAGATGTGGGGTTGTTCACAGGTGAAGGGTAGTCTTGGCTGCCCCCTTCCGTGCTTGTAGAGGCTTGGGTTAGATTTTGCCCATGTTGAAATGGATTGGTCAACACAACTTGTTGTTGCTGTGTCACAAACTTTTGGGCTTCTGCAAGTCGAGGACATAGATGCGTCGGGTGGTCCTCCGCACACAAGTTGCATGGAAACCTCAACTTCCATTTTTCAGTGTTGTCTCCGCCAGCATTATTGGTAGGTTTTGTATCCCCCTTACCCTTCTTTCATTGTTTTTTCTTTCCTTCAGGTTGTTGGGTGGCCTTTGGGTTAGTTTATTGCATTGTGTGTACCTCCGATGTTTTGGTAGGGGGAGCAGCCAAAGTAGTAGTTTGGCTGGTCGTTGTATGTTGTATAGATAACTGTTGCAAGTGCTTCGTCAATTGCTCAGCGAGCTTTGTTTGTGCTAAACCAACAATACCATGGGCATGTGTTCCAACTCTCTATCTAGTTTTATCCAATATTGAGCGTGAGGCATCTGGCAAGATGTTGTATAATAAACCAGACTGAGAATAGATGAGCTCAAATTGTTGAGCTCTCATGATGGCGTCTTCTTCAAAGAATACTCCAAACGTTGCAATGTCTTTGGATAACTGTGGGACCAAAGACTTAAGGAACCACTCAAGTAGGAATGTTGGTGGGACTGGCACCTTAACTAGACTCTTCCGGTGTCTCCATTCTTGGATGTGATCGGAGATATGGTCAGCTGTCGTCTATTCGAAATTGGCCAGTACCTCTGTGCCAACGTCGTATCTCACAGGTAACTAGAAATTGTTTAGGAAATCCATTGCCATCTCACCGAAGGAAGAATATCTTGAGCGATTGAGCTCAATGTACCATTTTGCGGCACTCCCAATGAGATTACATTGAAACAATCGCAACTATACGGAGTCATCTTTCAATGAGTTAGATGAACACCAAAGATGGAAGGTAGTCACATGATCTCCTGGATCTTCATTAGGCTTGGCTTCAAACTTTGGAATGTCCAAAAGCAACTTTGTCATCATAGGAGGCCAACGCGGATCATGACAAATAGGGTCATTCAACAACCTTGTCAAATATGGCAAGTGCAAATTCTCCAGGAAGGGTAGTTTGGGTTGTTGTTGATAACCTGGGAAAAAGGGTCCTGTAGTTTGAATGGCACCAGGTTTCCAGGAAAAGTTTGGATGTTGGCCCGGATTCTGGTAGAAACCATAGCCCTAGCTAGCATATGGATTTTGCAGATGTGGAGACATCATCGGCTGATTTCCCAAATAGGACATAGATGGTTGGGCATGCATTATATTTGAAGGACTCTGGGAAGGGTTTCCCCATGTCGGTCCCATGGGGATAGGCATAGTAGTTTGTCTGGGGTTCCATTTATTGGCGAAAGAATTAACCCATATCAGTATTCTGGATGAGGGAACAGATCCCTACCAAGAATTCCAAGGCCTTGATGCAGAGAAAGGTCCTAGGTTTGCCCCCTGTGTAGGAATAGTACCCTGCACAGGAGTAGATTGTCCAAAACTGGGATTGCCCCCATTCGGGAAAGCAACTGACGAGAAGGAGTTGTTACCAAATGTTTCGGCCAAAGAAAATGGTGTCAAGCCTACCGGCATATTATGCGAAGGTGGTCCTTGACTCCCCACTCCAAATAAACTATGGTATGTAGGTTGCCTGGTAGATTACTGATGTGAGCCACCGAGTGAAGGGGACGAAGGAGGGATATGACCTCCTCCGTAAGGGAAAGCATTAAAAGGAGAAGGAGTGCTCCCCATATGACCTTGCAGAGGAGTGCTAGAGCTCCCTACCCCCAGACCTGAAGTCTGTAAAGTGGATTAGGAAAGTATAGGACTTGTACCCGAACTAGGCATCTCGTATGAGAACAGAGAGCCTGTCGCACTTGGTTTGAAAGGGGTTGTGGCCGTCACCAAAGATGGGATCGGACCACTGTGCGATGTAAAGGTGGTCAAGACCATGGTGGCTTGGACTGGTGACAGTGGGTTAGGAGGTGAAAACTCTCCTGTGGTGACAACCGTAGTGGGAATTGAAGGATTCCCAGAAGGAGTAACAACATTTGTTTCCATTGTTGTGTGCAACATTGTCTGGTGCTCGTAAAATGGAATTGGTACGATGAAAGGTGCCAATAAATGAGTGGTTGGGGTTTCAACCAGGCCAAGAGTGTTCGCTTCAAGGTCCAAAATGGTCGATTCCTCCTGATGTTGGTCAGGCACTATTGCTTGTAACTCGGTCTCTTCAAAAGACCCTTGTTGGTCTAGCTTTCACCTTAATGGTGGCGGGGGTGGCTCCAGCGTAACCGGCAGCAGGCCAAGAAGCCTTCATGACCGACGGAGCTCATGATCCTCCACTGTGTGAGAAGATCAAGGACACTCTAGGGTAGTCTAAACGTTCAAAAGTAACACACACTAAAAAGTCCCTAGAAGATAAGACAGGCAGACACTAAATTAATTGGAAGAACAGTTACAACAACCAACACTAGAGAAACTTACCGGTGCAAGTGAAACTCAAACACGGAAGCACCCTCTAGGTATACTCTACAAAGTGTGGCCCGATTTCTATCCTAGGTACTTTGGTATACCCCCGCAGTCACTTTTTTATGTCCCTAAAAAAGATAGGCAACTAGGTTGTCAGTTCGAAAACAGTCACCAGGCGGGTATAGTCGAAAGTTGGGAAGACCACAATGAGCAGGGTGTCGAGCCTGAAACCTATAAAGGGTATTGAAATCAAGTGGTATGGAAGACAACTGAGGACCTTGAATGGATTCGATACCCACGAAGCCCTGTGGCAAATGCAATCGACAGAATCCCAAAACAAGCCCTCTATATGTGTTCTCCACTACGATTGGTCCAGCTTTGGAGGGGTTATATCCGCTACCTTTTCACACGCGACCTCGTGTTTATCCCCTGTGTTAGAGGGGGGTCCCGGATAAATGTCATGATACTGGACTTAGACACTCCCTAACTCAGACTCCAATGTTTGATTTTAAATGGCCTTGAAGAGTTTCCTCTCCAACCTAATTCAAGGCCCTAATCCTGAACTAGTTGGTTAACCCTACAAACATAGAAGTCTAATAAATTTTAGATTTAGCATTAATTTAATGGATTTGTCTTATTCAAGGGCTATGAAAGTGAAACTGATGATGTGTAAAAGACGAAGGCAAAAATGAATAAAAAGATGGAAACAAAAACTTTTACTTAATGCAAAATTTCAACAACTTTTCAAAATATATATCTTTTTTTAATTTTCTAAGATTTTGGACAACAAACTCAAAAGAAATTTCACTTGACTAAAATCTACTTATGATCTAAGTAAACTGCAAAAACTTACGAAATAAATGACTTTTCCCTGGCTAATAATGCAGAAACACACTCTTCAACCAAACAGGAAAATGAAAGAGATTTTTTTTTTTTATTGAAATGTTGATAAAGAAAAAAGGAAAAATACCAACAAGTAAAAACCAAGAAAAAAAATTTTTGGCCTAATCGCAAATCACAAAGAACCACTTCAAGAAATCACACACTAGCAATTTAAAAAAATGACTCTCACACTTGTCTAAAAATCCTAAAAAATTATTTTTTATGACAACTTTTAAATGAGAAAAAGCAAGTTAAGGGTAAGATTAATCCTAAGCTACTGACTGCTAAGACAAAGATTCAAACACCTGAGAGGTATAATTCTCATCAAGGGAAAGGATGACTTCCTTACCCTCAACAAAAACTATCCTGCACAAGCACACTACTGATAATCCAACAATAAGCGTGTGAACGCAGACTGTATAGAGACAGAGGGCATGTACACGCGGACTGTAAGAGAGTAGGGTGCGGGTACATGCATTCAGACCTTATGCAAGATGTGTGTACCTCTGTGGGTCTCAAAAAAACACAGTCAAGCAAATAACAACAACAACTGGTATGGGAAACCAGACTCTCTTCTAGCTCAGACTTTACAGAAACTAAAAAAAAACAGGGAAGAAAAACCGGTCTTTTTCTAAAAACTACCCAAAAACACATAAAATTCCTAAGAACCCTAAAGATCTCCCCAGTATGGTTGCCAATTCTGTTGTGAGGGAAATATCCTTACAGACTAGCAAATAGGGTTACACTTTGCATGTAGATATGACCAAGAGAAAATCTACTTTCTACCTTCGTCCCCAGACTTAAATCCCATTTCTTTTAGTAAATACATGGCCAGATCAACCTACCTTGTTCCAGGCGTTCGATGTCGATCCTCTTGCGCAATTGATCACTCATTCATAGTTCTCCTTCCAAAGCTGACCTGCATACAAGACAAGAAACAACTACACATGCATCTTACCTATAGACTAATGGGTTAGAGATTCAAATATGTACTTAACAAACTATGAATAACTCATGAATTGGGATGGGAAAATCATTTTCTTTATTACTTTGAATGAGTCAAATTACAAAAATTTGAGACCGGCCACCGCTCTATGAACCTGATCCTGGGCTCCTCTTCAACTGTCCTCCAACTTCTTTTCTTTGTATCTCTTCTGGCACAAGGATGGCTAAAGGGTTGGGACAATGGGAATATGCAAATGGGTAGAGTTTCTTTGCTATATTTTTCCTCCTCCAAATGGGACCCCTAGCCCTTCTTTTATAGGCTAGAAGAGGCTAGTTATTTGGATGAACCCTTGGCCATGCATGGTCGGGAGTTTTAGTTAACTCACCCAGAGCTGTGTGTTCCATCAGCAACTTTCCTTTTTTCGTGCTTTTGTCGGTCCATGCGGGCTATTTTAAGTCAACTAGCATGTACATGTGTTCATTAATGGACTAGGGTGCATGGGCCCTTATAAAATAGGTTTTTTAAAGAGTTGCTCAGCAGTGCTTTGGCAAAGAAGGGATCTAAGATGGCCTGATGCCAGGTAAGCATGTATGGTGCAATTTAGGGTTATAAGAAAATCTAATTCCGAGTGACTCTTACGGTTGGATTAAATTCTGAATGAATTCTATATCTTACCTTTTAAAGATTATGATAGATTGAAAATATTATGCATGGTTAGATTCTGGAAAAAAATCATTTCTTTAAACTAGATTTTTACTATATGCAAGTAACTATAGGATAAACTACCAAAGCATCAAAATTCCTTTTTCAAGACTACCTATGTATAAATGCCTTTGGAACTAAGTAAATCTTAGGTTCATAATTACTTGTTCAAGACCTTCATTTTCCACATAGAATTGAATTAAAACTAGTGCGAAACACTATCTATTTCATGGTATAATTATATTCATATAAAAGATATAGGTCTAATTATTGCTGGCAATCTGTGTAGAAGTAACAGAAGAAAACAAAGGTTTCATACCTACAACAAAATGTATAAATATTAGATATGTTCCTATATTATGTAAATGACAGACTATTCTGGAAGATATGTAAATACAACTATATAAATGAAATGTTGGATGTAGGAGACCAATAAATTTATTCTGAAATAGAGAAGCTAGAATTTTAATGCATTCGTAGGTACAATACGAGTTGGATTTTCCTAGCCTTAGGCACAGAAAAAACTCATTTCTTATCACTATAAATCGAATATAAAAAAAATAAAGGAGTACCAATAACTCTATTACCATAGTTAATTTCTGGTAAATACATTAGTGCCAGAACAGTCAAGTTGAGGACACATAAGTCGAAATGCCTTAGATGTAATATTTCTTTTTAACAGTATTTGGTGCTCGATAATCAAGAGAAAAACTCACTATGATTTACCATATCATCCGAGTACATTTGATAGGGACTGTAGCTCAATATCAAGAAAATTATTACATAGTTTGACCAAACTCAAATCAAACACAGACCTTTATGCAAGAGGGGTTACACTTCATCCTAACAATACTGAGGGTGGGACATAACTAATTGAAAACGGAAAATTGGATGGAGCCAGGAGCACCATTTTCCTAGCACCTGTAGAGTTAAAACTGAGAGGAGATGGGCTTGGAACCCGAATACCTTTTGTGCCAAGAACAAGGGCAATTATCCGAAAATTGCACAGACTGAAGCCCTGCAAAAGTATACCCTATAATTATTAGCAATATGTACATGAATAAAAGATAACAAAACATTAAAAGGATTGATGTTTTGTTAAACAAATAGAATATTCTAGAGAGACACTTATCTTTTGGCAAGCAGGGTCATATTCGTCCCCACCGCTTGCTAACTAGATGGATGTCTGGGCTAAGGGAGAGTGGTGCAGTAACTCCCTAATGGGTACCCTCACATAAAACATGACCCATCATTAGTGAATTATAGCCAATCTTAAAAAGAAAAAAAACTAACCAATGGAAAACTTTCTTTCTACAACAGTCAACGAATCTAAATAAATTGAAATAGTCTATAGGGCTAGTCTTGATTTAACTTATAGACGGCATAAGTCATGATGTACGAAGTCCCACTATAAATCCTACACACTGAACTGATACTATACCTAATAGTCGAATTTAAACCTTCCAGAATTTGAAATGCAAAAAGTAATGACAGTACAACAGTCAATACAAAGATTTCATAACCAGACCCGAGAGGTCGCATTGCACTTGTAGTATTCTTAACATAAGAAAATTATGATTTGAATATCGTTCGATGAAATTAAATAGTGTTTTTAAACATAGAACTATCAACTCAAAGTGTCATATACTGTAAGGAAGTTCCTATGGATTATACAAGAGCAATTTAAGTAGATTTCGTTATTTTATACCCAAACAAGAATGCCTTATCCTTAAAGAAACTTCCTGGTGTAAGGACCAGTTAAGAGAGTAATAAGAGAAATGACGGGTGGACTCACCCCTTCGTGAAGAGAAAGAAAAAGAATTGATATAGGGAGTTGCACAAAGAGTTACAATCAAATCTAACAAAAATTCTTATGATTTCAATACTGGACCTCGACGTGCAACCACAAGGTAAGAGCAAGCAAGAACATCAGTATTAAGAGATAAGGAAACCCTAATTTGCTTTCTTCCTAGGAGACTAAACTGGTAAAATCATCTGAAAGTGGAGCAAGGAGATGGAGCATCGATACCTCAGTAGTATTAAAACGGGAACCAAAAAACTTATCAACTTTTAATAGAAGCAAGAATAACCCCGAAGAATTTCCTAGTAATATCGATTAACAAGAGTTACAAAATGATGAAATACTTTCACTGCAACGAACTATGCTCTCCTACTTAAACAAAAGAGCCTCGAAAACTTAACAGGAAGGCGGTTAACGGAGGTTGTTCCGACGAGCAACAATCTCCAAGGTGATAGCCACCCACACTGAGAAAGAAACATACAAAGTCTTTCAGACCAGGAAAAAATTCGCTTAACAGGGAAACAATACACAAAGCCTTTTAGAGTTCACAACAACAGGGAATAAACTCGCCTAACCCTAAGGGGAAAACTTCACACTACACAGAGTAAATGTTGAAGGTACATGACTGGTGGAGCCATGTGCTAGGGAAAAGCTGGCATGACAAGATTAGAGGAGGGGTCAAGTGAAAGGACCATCAGAATGTGTGCGAAAGAACCTCCCCATTAATCACAGGTTCAAAACCTTAACTCCCTCTGACAAGTACGCCTCCTACCTTAATAATAGTATTGCGAAATTAATGACAGTCATGTCGAGAGATGAATAGTCGCGACTAGTTAGGTACAAAATTCTTTGTCCCAGTTAAACTACCATCGTCGTTTTGTTTTGATAAGATAAAGTTGAGTTAAGTCTTAGTTGACCAAGACTTTCACGCGGGATTTTTCCTTACCTAAACCCATTTTAGCATAGTGACTAGAAGAACTGTAATTATGAAGGAATTCAAACTGAAATTTCTTCAAATGAATCAGACATGGTCAAATGGTATGACATGTTATGTATTTTACACTAAGGGTAAAAAATCCGATGCTACATTCATTTTGGTAGGTGTTCCATTATTACAAGGTCAATTATATAGATTTGTTCACAAGCATGAAGGGTTAGATATTAAAAAAAAAGAAAACTAGGACTCTAATCCTATTTGTACATTTCTATATAGATGGATACAAGATTATGATTTTAATATTTATATGTAAAAAGAGAAATTATATGTGTTGCAGAAAGGTGCTAGAACTTTTGGAGAGCCCCTTATATAAATTTTTTAAGTTAGTTTGGTGTAGGATTTTTCTCACATGACCAGTAGAATATAAATATATGATCAGAGTGAACTTTACCTATCCCTTACTTTTTATGAATCTTTTAGATGAAATTGGAGGTTAATGTCCCATAGATTTTTTTTTTTAATGCCAAAATTGAGGTACATTACATATGGTATCAGACCAAAGGTTACAACACTGGACCTGAACAAGGCCATTGTAATTGCTTTATATATATTCGATTTAAGAAAAACTAATAAACATTTTTGTTACAAACAGAAAACCATTTTTGTTTTATGTGATTTATGGTAGCTCAGGATGATGCAGAAATTGGAATGGAAGGGGATCCAGAGAAAGGACCTCCGGGAGATCCAAGACAAAGTGTGACGGAATCTCACCTATGGAAGTACTGGAAACAATGAGGAATTTTATTATTGAACTACAGGTTTTCAAAGCTGATAATGAGAAACTGAAGAAAGTATAGCAGGAACAACAGGAGATAAATGAAGTCCTATTGCACAACATACTAACCAAGAAAATCCCAAAGGATGATAATCATGAAGAAGAGGTCAGTAAGAGCGCCTCCAAGAACTCCAGTCCTGAAGCAGAAAAAGAGGACAACTCATCTGAGGGTACCCCTTCAGTTGAAGATAAAGAAAAACAAGACAAAAAAAGGAAACCCTTCAAGAAGATTAAACCTGCTATATTTGACGGGGAATCCAAAATAGGTGAGGAATATGAGGCATGGTTAATTAGATATCAAAAAATATTTTCAAATATACAACTATTCCAAAAATATGAAAGTGAGAATGGCCATTTACAACCTGAAAGGAAAGGCCAACATCTGGTGGCAAGATCTGAAATTGGCAAAGGGCTTAAAAGAAAAATAGATGGAATGGTCCGACTTCAAGAAATATTTCAAAAAACAGTACCTATTTGAAAGCTACTATGAAAGGAAAACGAAATAATTTTACGATTTAAGACTTCGACAGATGATAATGGAAGACCTTATAAATAAATTCTTGGAATTACTAAGGTTCGTACCTTACATCTGGGAGGATAAGGTGAAAATCCAGTGATTCTTAAGTTGTTTACCACAGTCCTACAGGGACAAAATTGAGTTTGACAACCCCAAATCCTTGAGTGAAGTATTCGAGAAAGCAAAAATGTTCTACGACCATTATAAACAGTGGATGGAGTTTCCCAAAGCCTAGAAGGATAAGAAACAAGATCGAATGAACCAAAGGAAGAAGGGATACTAGCCAGCTCCTTACTGGAATGCATCAAAAAGATTTCTGAGAAAGGATTTTCACTCCAACCATCTGAATACGCAAGGCAACGGTAAACCGATAAATCTGGGAATGAAGAAGTTTGGGGACAACCCCCGTGAACCGTTAAAGTGCTGGGAATGTGGATAACCTCACCTAAGGAGGACATGTCCACGTTTAATTTCATGACTTCCATGAATCCTTGATGTTGGGTGATGTGGGTAGAAGCCCTCATCAGATAAATGAAACCATAGATGGTCGACAAGCTGACCACCAATCCTCTGTGGTAGAAATCGAAGGTAAAATCAATGACACTCAAATTTCTGTTTTAATTGAACCTGGAGCTACGTTAAGTTATATTACTCCTGGTATAGTAGAGTCAAATAAACTTAAGAAACTGAAGCATGCAAAATCATGGCTGGTACAACTAGCTACCAGAACTAAAAGTAAAGTAGTTGAATTTATTTATGATTTTAAGTTTAGCTGAGATGGTCAGAACATAAGGACAAATCTGAACATCCTACCCCTAGGATCTTATGATATGATTATCAAAATGGATTGGCTGGAAAAGAACAAGGCAGTACTTGATTGTTATACAAAGACACTTAACTACAAAGATGATTATGACACTACTAGAAAAACCTAAGGTGTACCAAAACCTGTATCGGTTAGACAAGTTTTTGCGATGCAATTCAAGAAATGCATGAGAAAGGGATGTCAAGTTTATGCCATCCAAGTAACAAACCTGTTAGAAAAGAGAGACAAACCTAACTTGGAATACTTTGTTGTTTTACGCGATTTCAGAGACGTATTTGTTGTTGAAATACCTAAATTACCCCCTAGAAGAGAAATAGACTTCTCCATAGACCTACTACCTAGTTCAGCCCCTATCTCGAAAGCACCTTACCGAATGAATATACCAAAATTGACGGAATTGAAAATCCAACTGCAGGAGTTATTGGACAAAGAGTATATTAGACCGAGTGTTTCACCTTGGGGAGCACCCGTCCTCTTTATGAAGAAGAAAGACGGTACTCTAATACTATGTATCAATTATAGACAATTGAACAAAGTGACTATTAAAAACAAGTACCCTTTACCTAGGATAAACGATATTTTCTATCAAGTAGGTGGGGAAAAGATCTTTTCGAAGTTGGATTTACAATCTGGATATCATCAAGTTAGGACAAAAGATGAGGACATAAGAAAGACATCTTTTCGAGCAAGATATGGACATTATGAATTTGTGGTCATACCTTTCGGACTCACTAACGCATCAGCCACATTCATGTGCTTAATGAATAGTATTTTTAGTCAATACTTGGACAAATTTGTGCTGGTGTTTATTGATGATATACTGGTATATTCAAAAATAGAAGAGGAACACGAAGAACACTTAAGAATCATCCTGTAAACTTTGAGGAAACACCAACTGTATGTTAAATTCGATAAGTGTGATTTTTATCAGAAGAAGATATAATATCTAGGACATGTCATTTCTGCAGAAGGCATTGCAGTCAACCCTGAGAAAGTAAGATCCATTATAGAATGGTCGGTACCAAATAATGTGGTGGACATTCAGTCATTCATGGGAATCACTGGATATTATCGCAGATTTATAGAGGGGTTTTACAAAATAGCCTACCCCATCACATCGTTACAAAAGAAAGGGACCAAGTTTAACTGGTCACAAAAGTGCCAAGATATTTTTAATAAGTTGAAGGAATTATTAACGACCACACCCATTCTAAAGGTAGTAGACCCAGATAAAGACTTCACGGTCTATGTTGACGCGAGTAAAGAAGGACTAGGTGGTGTCCTAACTCAATAAGGACACGTTATTTTCTATGAGTCGTGGAAGTTAAAGGAACATGAGTGAAACTACATCACTCATGATTTAGAATTGGCAACAGTAATACACGCCTTAAAAATGTGGCGACACTACATAATGGGCAGAAAGTTTTTACTATTGACAGATAATAGCGAGGTGAAATACATGTTCAACCAACTAGATCTTAACACAAGGCAAGAAAGGTGGCTAGCCTTTTTGAGCGAGTTTGACTTTAAGGTAAGACATATCAAAGGTAAGGAAAATAAGGTAGTAGATGCTTTAAGCAGAAGATTCCACGGGATATTTGAGATAAACGTCAGCAGGGCAGAAAGCGATCTGGAACAGAGAATAAGGACGACAGGTATTAATGACGAAAATTACACTAAGTTAGTGGAAGAATTAGATGACACTACAACAAACTCACACGAATGAGACCTGAGTATCGATAAGGATGGGTTACTATGTTTTAAAAATAGACTTTACATACCCGATTCAGTAGAGTTAATGATAACAGTTCTTGACGAAGTGCATAAGAAACCATATTATGGACATCCAGGATACCAGAAAACGATAACAACACTTAGGAAATTTTTCTATTGGCCTAATATGAAGGGATAAACAACAGAATACTTGGCTAGGCGCCAATACTGTCAACAGCTAAAGGTYGAACACCAACATCCAACCAGCCTATTACAACCATTACCAGTACCAAAATGGAAATGGGAGACCATATCGCTGGACTTTATTACAGGTTTTCCAAAAACTCAGAAACAGAATGACTCTATCATGGTTGTAATCGATAAACTCAGTAAGTCTGCACACATTATTCTAGTAAAGTCTACTTTTAAAGCTATAAACATTGTTGAAATATTCATGAAATAAATTTTTAGACTGCATGGTATTCCTAAAATAGTAATTTTAGATAGAGACGTAAAATTCACGTCCACTTTTTGGAAGGAATTGTTTGCAGGGCTAAATATAAAAATGAATTTTAGTACGAGCTTTCATCCACAAACAGATGGACAAACCGAAAGGACAAACCAAATCGTAGAATATATGCTGTGCATGTACGTAAGAACAAAACCGAGCAAATGGGAAGACTATCTACACCTGGTAGAATTTGCATATAACAATGGGTGCCAAGATTCGTCTAAGATAAGCCCCTTCGAAGTACTATATGACAGGAAGTGTACGACTCCAATTAGCTGGGACAACCCGACTGACAGACTTATGGTTGGACCAGAGATGCTCCAAGAAATGGAGAATATGGTAAGAAAGGTACAACGAAACTTAAAAGAGGCACAGGACAGGCAGAAGAGTTATGCAGATCAGAAAAAAAGACATTGAATTTCAAGTCGGGGATCATGTATACTTAAAATTCAAAGCCCGGAAAAGTTCACTAAAACTCAGAAACTGTGTCAAGCTAGCACCCAAGTTTTGTGGGCCCTTCGAGATACTAGCTCGAATTGGACCCATGGCATACCAACTTGCACTTCCAGCTAATCTAAAAAATCATGATGTATTCCATGTTTCTTTATTAAAAAAATATGTTCATAACCCTACTCATATGATTGATTGGAACTTGGTGCAGGTGGAACCAGAAGGCGAGTTCCAGGAGAAACCCCTGCATATTCTGGATCAGAGAGAAACAACACTTCGGAACAGATTCGTCGCTTAGGTAAAGGTGCAATGGAAGCACTTTAGTCCTGAGGAGGCCAATTGGGAATTGGAGGGATATTTGCGGAAATCTCATCCAATCCTGTTCCAAGAAATGAACGAACACTAAGGACAATGTTTTATTGAAGGGGGAAAGGATATGATATCCTCCCCCCAAAAAAAGGTATTTTTGAAAGTCAAAATTTGTTAGAAAAACTATTATGTTTTTAGTAAATTCGAATTTGGAATTTGTTTTCCATTTATGGAAATTCCCAATTTCGAATTTGATAAATTGTAATTAATTATTATGACTATTGGGCAAAGACCTGATTTGACCCAACTAACTATTTGACTATGACACTTGTATGTAAACAGAATATTGTTTTATTTATTGCAGGAGGACAAATGGAACATCCATGTTAAATTTAGTTGACCATGACTCCATGAGAGGGGAACATGTTGGAACTACCTCTGGGATGATTTTTACAAGTGGTCAATCAAGGATTTGGCCATTGGAAGATCCTAAAAATCAGGGATTTGGAAAGCTGTGAAAATTCCCAAGGGAGGGAAAAGACCTAGGAAAAAATGAATTTTGGATATATAGCATATGAGAGGAGGCAAGACGCTGCCAAATATGCTGGGAAAGGAATTACCTCTTGCTATTATGAACACTCCTTACTGAGTGTGAGGAAAGAAGAAGAAGTTTTATGAAATTGAACGACGTTGCTGAGGAGGAGTTCCAAGTTAACCCTCATGGATTCATGGTCAGGGTAGGGGGTGAACAGGACAAGTGATTTGGATGCCTTGTTCTATGGTTGGGAGGAACATGGTTGTTCCCTTTGTCTTTCCGCAAGCAGTTCATATATGTTAAATTACTCCTTCTCTCTTTGAATACTTATATATCTGATGTAATGAATTTTTTAATTCTGAATTAGAATATTTTACATCTCTGTTGAATGATTAAATCACTGATGTAGTGCATCTATTAATTCTGAGTTGATATAATAACCTAGGTGAAACCTGTTCGAGTTTATGAAGCATAGATACTAACAAAATTCCCTAAAAATCTAATTCTGAGTGACTCTTATGGTTAGATTAAATTCTGAATGAATTCTAGATCTTACCTTTTAAAGATTATGACAGATTGAAAAGATTATGCATGGTTAGATTCTGGAAAACAATCATTTCTTTAAACTAGATTTTTACTATACGAAAGTAACTGTAGGATAAACTACCAAAGCATCAAAATTCCTTTTTCAAGACTTCCTATGTATAAATGCCTTTGGAACTAAGTAAATCTTAGGTACATAATTACTTGTTCAGGACCTTCATTTTCCGCATAGAATTGAATTAAAACTAGTGTGAAACACTATCTATTTCACGGTATAATTATATTCATATAAAAGATATACGTCTAATTACTGTTGGCGATCTATGTAGAAGCTACAGAAGAAAACAAAGGTTTCATACCTACAATAGAATGTATAAATATTAGATATGTTCCTATATGACAGACTATTCTGGAAGATATGTAAATACAACTATATAAATGAAATGTTGGATGTAGGAGACCAATAAATTTATTCCGAAATAGAGAAGATGGAATTTTAAGACCAATAAATTTATTCCGAAATAGAGAAGATGGAATTTTAATGCATTCGTAGGTACGATACGAGTTGGATTTTCCTAGCCTTAGGCATGCCAACAACTCATTTCTTATCACTATAAATCGAATATAAAAAAAAATAAAGGAGTACCAATAACTCTATTACCATAGCTAATTTCTGGTAAATACATTAGTGTCAGAACACTCAAGTTGAGGACACATAAGTCGAAAGGCCTTGGATGTAATATTTGTTTTTAACCATATTTGGTGCTCGATAATCAGGAGACAAACTCACTATGGTTTACCATATCATCCGAGTACATTCAAGAAGGACTAAAGCTTAATATAAAGAAAATTATTACATAGTTTGACCAAACTCAAATCGAACACGGACCTTTATGCAAGAGGGGTTACACTTCATCCTAACAATACTAAGGGTGGAACAGAACTAATTGAAAACAGAAAATTGGATGGAGCCACGAGCACCATTTTCCTAGCACCTGTAGAGTTAAAACTGAGAGAAGATGGGCTTGGAACCCAAATACCATTTGTGCCAAGAATAGGGGTGGTTATCCGAAACTTGCGCAGACTGAAGCCTTACAAAAGTATACCCTATAATTATTAGAAATATGCACATGAATGAAAGATAACGAAACATTAAAAGGATTGATGTTTTGTTAAACAAATAGAATATTCCAGAGAGACACTTATCTTTTGGCAGGCAGGGTCATATTCATCCCCACCGCTTGCTAACTGGATGGATGTCCGAGCTAAGGGAGAGTGGTGCAGTAACTCCCTGATGGGTACCCTCACATAAAATAGGGCCCATCATTAGTGAATTATAGCCAATCTTAAAAAGAAAAAAACTAACCAGTGGAAAACTTTCTTTCTACAACAGTCAACGAATCTAAATAAATTAAAATAGTCTACAGGGCTAGTCTTTCTTTAATTTATAGACAACATAAGTCATGATGTACGAAGTCCCACTATAAATTCTACACAATGAACTGATACTATACCTAACTGTCAAATTCAAACCTTCCATAATTTGAAATGCAGAAAGTAATGAAAGTACAACAGTTAATACAGAGATTTCATAACTAGACCCAAGAGGTCGCATTGCACTTGTAGTATTCTTAACATAAGAAAATTATGATTTGAATATCATTCGTCGAAAGTAAATAGTCGTTTTAAACACGAAACTATCAACTCAAAGTGTCATATATTGTAAGGAAATTCCTATGGGTTATATGAGAGMACTTTAAGCAGATTTTGTTATTTTATACCCAAACAAGAATGCCTTATCCTTAAAGAAACTTCTCGGTGTAAGGACCAGTTAAGAGAGTATTAAGAGMATTGACGGGTGGAATCACCCCTTCGCGAAGAGAAAGAACAAGAATAAATATAGGGATTTGCACACATAGTTACAATCAAATCTAACAAAACTTCTTATGCTTTCAATATTGGACCTTGACGCGCAACCACAAGATAAGAGCAAGCAAGAACATCAGTATTAAGACATAAGGAAACCTTAAATTGCCTTCTTCCCAGGAGACTAAACTAGTAAAATCATCTAAAAGTGGAGTGAGGAGATGGAGCGTCGAGACCTCAGAAGTATTAAAACAGGAACCAAAGAACTTCTCAACTTTTAATAGAAGCAGGAATAACCCCGAAGAATTTCCTAGTAATATCGATTAACAAGAGTTACGGAATGAAGAAATAATTTCACTGCAGCGGACTCCGCTCTCCTACTTAAACACAAGAGCCTCGAAAACTTACCAGGAAGGAAATTAACACTGGTTGTTCCAACGAGCAACAATCTCCAAGGTGATAGCCTCCCACACTGAGAAAGCGACATACAAAGTGTTTCATACCAGGAAAAAAATCGCTTAACAGGGAAACAATACACAGAGCCTTTTGGAGTTCGCAATGACAGGGAATAAACTCTCCTAACCCTAAGGGGAAAAATTTACACTACCCAGAGTAAATGTTGAAGGTACAGGACTGGTGGAGCCATGTGCTAGAGAAGAGCTGGCACAACAGAATTAGAGGAGGGGTCAAGTGAAAGGGCCATCGGAATGTGCGTGACAGAACCTCCCCATTAATCATGGGTGAAGAACCTTAAATCCCTCTGACAAGTATGCCTCCTACCTTAATAACAGTATTTCAAAATTAATGACAGTCATGTCGAGAGACGACTAGTCGCGACTAGTTAGGTACAAACTGCTTCATCCCAATTAAACTACCATCGTCATTTTGTTTTGATAAGATAAAGTTGAGTTAAGACTTAGTTGAACAAGACTTTCTCATGGGATTTTTCCTTACCTAAACCCGTTTTATCATAGTGACTAGAAGAACTGTAATTACGAAGGAATTCATAGTGAAATCCATTTAAATGACTCTGACATGGTCAAATGGTATGATATGTTATGTATTTTATACTAAGGGTAGAACATCTGACGCTACATTCATTTTGGTAGGTGTTCCATTATTACAAGGTCAATTATATAGACTTGTGCTCAAGCATGAAGGTTCAGATATTAAAAAATAAGAAAACTAGGACTCCAATCCTATTTGTACATTTCTATATAGATGGATATAAGATTATGAGTTTAATATCTATATGTAAAAAGAGAAATTATATGTGTTGCAGAAAGGTGCTAGAACTTTTAGAGAGCCCCTTATATAAAGTTTTTAAGTTAGTTTGGTGTAGGATTGTTCTCACATGACCAATAGAATATAAATATATGATCAAGGTGAACTTTACCTATCCCTTACTTTTTACGAATCTTTTAGACGAAATTGGAGGTTAATGTCCCATAGAATTTTTTTTTTATGCCAAAATTGAGGTACATTACACTCACCTTCCCCCAAAGAGCCCATATTTTTGAGATTTTTCTACCAAAAGATGCCCAATTGACCAAGAAAAATCCCCCCTATCCATCCTCCATTTTCTCGGTTAGGGCCAACCAGATCGTTTCCATTCTTTGTTACCTATTAGGATACTTCTCAGATGAATGGGTAGATGATCCTATTTTAGGTTTCTTATCCATTTTTTCCACATAAGAAAGAGCCACAGTTCAATTTGATTTCAGTCAATTTCTGGCTAATAACATACATGACCAACTTTTGAAGTTTTCAATAAAAGGAATGTTCTGATATTCCTCGGTCCTGGTATATTTGTTCTTGTTTTTTCAGTCAGACAGGTTTCCATGTGTTTTTTAGAAATTGGACTAGGAATGAAACCCACAATGAGTGACATCATAGACCTCATTGGTGAGGAAAAATTCAACTGAATTCAACTTCGAAGATTTCATAGACCAGTTTTATCATCCAGTTGTCTGGATTTTGAACAACAAAACAAAGCTAAGGATAAATGAAGAAATTTAGAGAATCTTTCACATCTCTAACCTAGCTAAGACATGGAATTAGTATTTATACCAAAACCACATAATGGAAAGAAAACACATTTCTAGAAACGGAGGAACAACTTTCCCCTGTCATTGCTTCACATACTAACACCCCTCAAATGCAAATATAAAAGAGAGCAAGAAAGGAGTTTTCCCCTTCTGAGTCACAGAGGTATCAACTGAAAACTTCCAGGTTTACCTAAAAATATCCAAAACCAGTCATGCACGAGACTCACTCAAAGAAGGAGAAATGCAGTCCACCATAGTCATGGAGGGACCACATTCTTTAGCCTTTTTAGACAGTCAGTTCATAGTGACCACATATTCATCTAAGAAACAAACAGACACTAATCTGTCAGCTGAATCATCTCGTGAGCAAACAAAGTCAAGTATTTTTTATAAATACAAATAGATTAAGCAGAGAAATGAGCTCCTCAACAACAACACATATGATCAGATATGGAAGCATACCTCCACTGCTCAACACAGACTATTGTCATCATTTGACATAGATAAAGGAAGAATTCAAATGGCATTTTTCCAAGCACAGGTTCCTCATCCTAATATAGCTACAGATTATAAGAAGACTTCCTTTGAGTTTTATGTAAAGGATGTTCATCCAGTTGAACAAATGGACATGCACAGGTAGACAGGGGAGATGATTTTATATACCTTGAAAAAAACCTCATTGACTGCTTCAAAATTGCAGGTGTCCCTAAACAACATTCAGTCCCAATTGAAGCTCGAGAAAATCTCTTCTTTGGACAAAGAAAACAAGATCAAATCACCAGAATAATTGGTGTTGAAGATTGGGTATGACCCAATCAATGTCGATGCAACAGAGGAATTATTGAAAAATAAGAATGTTGATATAACACCCTTGAGAAAGCAATAGAAGCTTCCAGCTACAAAATATTCACAAGCCGAAGAGGTGGTTGAAACCGAAGGCCACAAAGAAGAAATGTTGAAGCTTATCATGGAACAAAGCGCACATATAATAGAGATGGAAGAAGAAATGGATAAATTAATAAAATAAAAGGAACAGAGTGCAAAAATGGCCATGATCCCACTGGAGGAAATACCTCTGATAGGAATTAGAACAACACAAGCATCTACATCAACAGATATTCCATCAACAATTTCAGTACAAGTTTCAGATGCACTTGAGAAACTTGTGAATTCCATGAAAGACATGTCCCTCCAAGGGGAAGAGATCAAGAAACTACAAGAAGTGGTAAAAAACCTGCAAGATTTGAAGTCTATGTTCTAGGTTAGTCATCAGGAAAAAATGCATAAGTCTCAAAGGCTTAGTCAACAACTACAACAGCTACAGAAAGAGACTATTATGGCGAAGACCTTAACTCAAGCTAAGGAAAATATTTGGGTGGACATTATCAAGTCAATGCCAGAAATCTGGCCATGCATTCATATCATCTTTGAACAACATGAATTGGTACAAAAGGCTAGGGAAGCCATTGAGAAAATAAAATAAGAGCTAGGATAAAGACCCACAAAGGCTATTGAACTCAACATATTTATGAACTCCAAGAACAAGTAGGAGTTAGAAGAACTGGAAATTGAAGACAGAATAGAGACCATCCTTGAGATCAAGAAGGTCTTGACCAAGAAAGGATTAATGTTTCAGCTAGAAGAGAAGGCTCAAGTGATGGACATAGGAGTACAAATATTTTTCACTAAGTTCGAAGTGCTACATAAGAAAGGTCTCCCTCGACTATTAGTACTCAATGACAGATTGATCACTTTGTCAAATTACAAACAAAAATTCAGTGCAGTGGCAAAGGATAATTCCAAGTTTGCAAGGATATAGGGGATCATTACTGGTAAAGATTTCCTAGAGACATTACAATTGGACCTGAGTATTCACCATGAGATAAAACATATCTTCATCACTAAGACAACTTTTGCCAAGTATACTGAAATGGATGAGATATACAAAAAATTGCTCAAGATTTCTATCCCAGGTAAAAATAGATGGGAATATTTATGCGCTTTACTAGATTAAAGACAATTTTGAGGTTCAAGTTAGCATGTAGCAGCCAGACAAAGTCATAGATATGAATCACCAACCACTTTCCACCAAATCAACACCAAGGATCCGAGAAAATCAACAAAATTCCCATATTGTTGTAATTTGAGATCTAATTAGTTAGACATTTCCTCCATAATATCCTAGTCATTTATGACAAGATCTGTTGTAAATAGTTTTATAATTACTTCTTCCTTCAAAGTATAGAGGGTTAATTTTTGCACCTAGGAGCTACTTTGTAATTTTTCAAAGGATCGACCAATAATAAAATAGGGTTATTCATACGATTCTTGTGTCAGATTGTTGGTGATGCCTCTCTCTCTTTGTTGAATGTTTTATTATTCTCTGTGATCATTTATGTATTTTGAATTCTAATCATTAAAATAAAGTCAATATAACATAATTTATCTTGTATAATCTGTCTTTGGTCTTTTAATGATCTATATGTTTTCATCTGAAATTGAGTGAAGGAATTCTTAATTGCTCCTCTACGTAGTGGACTTTCCCCTATTATTCTATCTTAATCATCTCATTTAATCTCAATAGATCCAACAATTTTACTACCCTGCCCTATGAAGAAAACCTCATAAAAATATGAATCTGATCCTCATGTTTAATACAGACCCCATAGTCCAATGGAAAATTAATCATTCTTTCAGCCAACTATTACAAACAAACAAACAAATTTGAACTATCATAACTAGTCTAACATTTAAAAACTTAAAAAAATCTAAATCTTAAAGAGAGATCTCTCTTCAAAGTTGGCAGGGATAGATCCCATCTTCAAAAGTGGTTTTTATAGTCACTTTTGTCAATTTCTTCTACCCTTCAAAAACCTCTAGAAATTATAGAGTGATAGCATAGTGGCGACCATACTGGGGAACTAAAAAAAAACTCCACCTTTATGTATTGTCTTCCCTAAATAAGAAAACTTTATTTCTGAGCAATCAAAGATCTAAATTTCAAAGAGATAAATGTTCAGAGGTTGTTAAAATTTGTAAATATTTAATTAGGTTTCTAAAAGTTTAAGTTTTGGATCCAAAAAGAATTCATACCAGATATCACCCTGATCCAAAACCTGTAAAAGTAGTAGATAATCCTGAAAAACTAATTAGAAAAAGAAGTACAACATAAATTCAAGGGAGTAGTAGTTCTCTTCCCAGGGCAACCTCTCTTTCAGAGAATTTTGTCACAATCCAAGACATCTAGTTTGATCTACCTTTTGAGCATAGTCTTTTCAAAACCAAATCCGATAGTTTGTGGATGAAACATTTTAGATCAAGCTATCCTCCAACCTAGAACCCCTGAAATACACACTCTCCTGGAGTAGATCTTGATCAACAAATCCTTCAAGATTTTGAGAAATCAAACTTTGATCAAGATTTTCACAAAGCCTACTTTCAGCAGTATGTTGAAATTTCTTCCCTTTCCATCTCTACATCATCTATTAATCCTCAAGTAACTCATTCTATATATTCCAGCCCTACCTCTTCCACATCTTCCACCACCTCTCCAACAATTATATAGGTTACCATCCATCCTGCTACAAGAGTTCCTTCTATCCAACCTCCTCCACCAATCATGGTAGAAAGATATGCTCCCCTTGTTTTGGCTTCTCCCTTACATAATATGCCCCGCGATTATCAAACTAGGATTCCTGAGTTTGATGGAACTGGAAGTATGACTGCACAACAACATGTCGACAAAATGAATGACTTCTTTGATTTGTAAGAAGTAGGTGAGGAAAATGTCAAAATGAGGTTGTTTTCCCAAATTTTAACTGGTGAGGTTAGGAAATGGTTCAAATCCTTTCCATCTACTAGCCTTAATGACATTATTTACTTTCACAAGTCTTTTCTCAATAGATGGGAAGTAAAGAAAAATCCACTTCAAATTACATCTGAATATGAAAGTATCACAAGAAACCAATGGGAAAGTGTACATGATTATTGCACTTGTTTCAACAATATTTATAATGCATTTCCAACTAATATTAAACCTACTCAAGGCTTAGATTTGATTAAATTCCCTGATGGTTTTGATGTTGACATGTCCTACCAATTGAAAGAGAGAAATCCTACAACTTTGGAAGAAATGCAAAGATGTGTTGTGAGTGTAGAGGAAAATCTCTTAGCTAAGAGAGCTAGATAGAGAACATAAAGGAGGGTAACTATCAAAGATGAACCATACACTTCCACTTCTTATGCAAAAATAGACTCCTTAGTTAGAACTATGGAAATAATGATGGAAATATTAGAAATAACTGATAGGAACCCACTAAGAGAAAATCAACTTGGTCCTGAAATCAGAAATCCTAATTTCAGGAGAAATCCTCCCCCAATCAGACAAATAGAACTGTTGGGCTCTAAAGATGTCCTAAAAATAGCCTTACTCTGACATTAATTTATCAACCGAGGATTCATTTTCTCTTTCTAGAATGTCCACAAAGTCTATGCAGATACTTGTGGAGGTTTAAAATCGTGTAGATAATTCAGTTAAAGCAAATCTGAGTCTATCTAAATTACTGTAATAATCAAGTTCTTCACTCATTCATTAAAAACTATAAAAATGATAACTTACTCAACAAAATTCTAATCTGATCAATAACCCATTGTGAATCAAAGACACTAATTAATTTCTTGAATTCATCTAACTTAGAAATGATAATTTAATCTATGAAAATACTTAAGGAATCAATCTATGAATGATTATTTAACTGCTAGAAAAGAACAACAAATTACTATAAAATCAAGAAGGAACAACGAATATGAATTTAAGAAAAAGAAACAACAAATGTGAATTTGATAAAAAGGAATAGTAAATGCGAAAATGAAATGAATTCTCAACGATAAACCAACAGTAATTGGAAATGGAACAACAATTGACAATATTCAATTGAAACATCTATCTTCTGCAAATGAACAACATAAAGATTTCATAAAAGAATCAACACACTCACAAATTTATCTTAATTGTTGCAACAGGGTTTAAATCATAGAATTGAAATAAGATTGATACGATTACAAATGAGAAAGTAACTCCTTTCGATTGAGGCCATAGTCTTCAGAAGGTACTGCTGCTAAAAGCTTAGTACGCAAAGATGATTAAAACGCTCAAGGATTTCATTAATTCCATAACTGGTAAATCATTTACAATGGACTGCTTGTACAGAGTAATTCAGAGATATGAATGTTTGATTGAATTTCTTGGATATCTCTCTGTTGTTCATAATCCTCTATATATTACAATGACATGAGTAAATTAATCTATCCTGAGGATCGAGAGATCCTCAGGATTGATTTTACTATTTATAAAGATTACAAAATAAAGATTCAATCTCCCTCTAAACTACTTTGCGTCTGATTCCTTCAATCTTTAATGGCTTATGTATCTTCAAGATCTCTTTAATTATCTTGAGGTAACAACAATTGTCCATTTTCTGCAATAAAATCAAACAATTCAAACCGAAATTATAAAATTATCTAATATCACTCAATAACATTTCTAGAAGACTTTTTAATCATTTTCTTTGTTAATTACTTCTAATTAATAGAAAATTAAATCAAGAATATATCATAAACCATGGTAGTAAGAAGGATATTTGTACCTTTTTCTCATCTCAACAAGAACCCAGAGAACAAAGAGGCCCTAGTCAACGGATTAGGCCACCTTTTCAAGAAAACTATGCTGATGAGGGTGAAGAAACAATTGAGGGACTTTGTAACACCCTGTTTCCCCTAGTTTGTAAAAATAACTATACTAGCCAAGAACTGTGGCAAACCCAAAAATGTGAATGTGTGTTGTGAATGGACCTTGTGAAAAAAGTCGATGAATGTGAATAATATTATGAATATATATTGCAGGACTGCTGAGAGGGGATATGCTGAAAAAGAGACCACGATGGCTGGAGAAAGGTGGTGGAAGGCACCTGGAATAGTGGCGTTAAATTCCACCGAAACTAATACCGTATTTGGACTTCACTGGCCCGGAAAACCAAGAGCGGCGTGCTGGCCCCCAATTAAATGACTCGTCATAATTGGTAGGTAAAGGGATCCTCATGAATAATGAGGGATGCGAGTGAACCGCCCATCCGTAGAGTCCTCAGACCTGACCATTGCTAGGAAAATCATGCCACACGCAACCTCGCCGAATAGAGAAAAGGCAGGAAGTGTGGGCAATCAAGAGTAGATGTGGGGGGAAGAGGAGAACTATGGAAAAATACAGAGTGAGTGATTGCAGAGAAGACGGAGAGTAACCTTCGTTCTCAGTCACTGGAAAACAGAGACGCAGTCTCGCAACATTGTGGTCTCAGCTTAGGGGTGGCTAGTGGTAAATCCGTTGGGAGTTGTTGAGCCTACGGTTGGGTGGAAACGAGCACCCCTCTCAGAAGTTTCAATCACATCCGGTGTTATTTCTGATAAGTGTTTTACATCTTGCATCTTGAAATTTATATGCTGACATGTATGCTCATAGTCTGTGTAGTTTATGAATGGTTTGAGTATAAGACCGTCTGTGTGGTGTTTTGATCAGAAATGGTGGTTGCATGCTTTTATTGGAAGGACCATGTATGGATGATGTTTATAAATATATATATATATATATATATATATATATATATATATATATACGCATATTGAATTAATTCATAATTCAAGTCTGTTCTCGGGAAATATATACCCTTATCCGTCTCAGGTAATATCCTGGATAAATCTCCCCATAGATACACCCTTCTTGGAAATCTTACCAAGAACCTGAAAAAGGATTTGAAGGCACAATTCTTAGCCATCCTGTATGAGAAAGAATGGGCCTCTTAAAACCCTACATTTTAGCATTTCGGCACACAGGGTATCTAAGCGTGAGTTCTCGTACACTCGCAATTCCTGAAACCCCAATCCACGAAATCCCGAGATGGTAGCATAGGGTTAAGTATCGAATGACGGACGAGATACTGTCAAAGGATCTGTGGTCAATCAAAATCGTTATATTGGAGGAAGAGACGATGGCATTAAATGCCTTAACCCCTTTTTCTTTATCTTCATGAGTAGCGAAGAAATCGGGACCGTAGATCCCCAAGGTCTGTGTGAGTATCTGGGCCATTGGTTTTCCATGTCCACAGAGTAGTGGGAGAGTGCACAGCATGGGATGATCTGAAACATTAGATCTTAGTTAGAAAACCTGACAGCCGATGGATCTGTTAGGAGATACATGAGGGTTAAGCCCTCGTGAACAGGGGCAAAAGTCCCGAAAGAAGAGTCGGTATCAGGGTTTCGGATTTCAAGTATTTAGGAGTCCTGATGACAAGAGATCAGGACACTCCATGGTGGAAATCCTAAAATAGATCTGGTCTATCTGATTAAGGGAGGCCACGTGTCGCAAGATCCTTTCAAATGATCCAAGGTCGGTAACAACTGTTAGATGTGGGGAAGGAACGTGGACAATAGGACCTTGACCCCTCTCCGTCTTTGCAAGCAATGCACAAACATGATCCTCTCGAAGGATCCAAGGTCTGTAATGACCATTATATTTGAGGAAGAGATGCAAACCTTAATGCCACGACCCTTTTTACCCTTGCAAGAGATGAAGGAAATGAGACCGTAGACCCCATGGTCCATGGAAGTACCTGGACCATCCATCTATAGAGTACACGTGGCTGTTGGTAAGTGCTTTAGCATTTTGGCACCCGAGAAACAAAAGGGAAAGAACCCTTGTCTTTGCGAGTCAAAAAATCCCGATCACTAAAACCCCGAAATGGCATGAGGTGTGAATGCGATTAAGGAAAGCCAAGATTTGATCATGACCATTGATCATCCCAAAAAGATCATGACCATTGATCTTGGCTAGAGGTCATCATCGTCCATTAAAGGGACACATGGTTGTTGGTCGACGTTTCGGAATTTTGGCATCCAGGAAACCAAAGGGAAAGAAACCTTGCCTTCGCAAATCGCGAAATCCTGATACCCAAAATCTCGACATGCTTGGTAATAGAAAAGAGAAGTCTCGAAGGAATCTAGACCGTCCATCAAAGGAGACACATGGTGAGCAGTCAGAGTTCAGGAAAAAGTTCTGAAATCCTGTGGACCATTGGATACACACTCTTAAGAGCCGTCGATCTCTTACATGAATTCCCATAATGAAATTCAGAGATTTGAATGAAAAAGAGTCTTGGAGTCATTGCATTTTGAACTCCCGAATACCGAAACCCTGGAAGGATCCATACCATTGAATCGAGGGAGTCTTACGGCCATCGATATCCCTTTGGAGGGAAACTTTCCATTCGCTAGCCCTTTTGGGGTTCAACGTTTCGTTTTTTCGAGCTTCGAGGTTTGCAGAGTCGAAAGACTCGATGTTTTGGTAGAACTAAGTTGCGAAGTGCGAAGAGACATCGTACTGGTTCGGCCCATAGTCATGACCCACAACCGCATGGAGGTGAACATATGAGGAACTAGCTGACACTAGGCCCCTGTGAGTAATTTGGGGATTTTGATCCTCAAGAAATCGACAAAAATTTTGATTTTTTTAGTGGGCATGTTACAAATTGGTATCAGAGCATGGTTACAACACTCGGCCTGCTTAGGCTCATGAATGAATTGCGCAGAAGCTCCGTTCAGAACATTCTTCAAAAGAGTAACCCTCTATCTTAACCCTCTTAATTCAAAAAGGTCAAAGTCCGAAATGAGAACCCAACTRTGTATGCATGTGATAGAAATATGAATTTRGCGCGGGTTATAAAAATGTATCTAACTATGGACTAACAACCAGCGTTTGTCTTTGCACACAAGTGGAAGATAAACCACAGGAAATTATCAACACATAGTATGGTGACTCACCATGAAGTGGGAGAGGGCTCCCACAATAGAGACAAAGAGTCTGACGAAAGAAGGGTAGTAGGGACCCCTCCAGATCTAGCTGAGACTGTGAGGAGTCTCATGGTCGAATTACAAATCTGCAAGGCTGACAATGAAAGGATGATGAGAGAACAAGAAAAACAAATAGAAATTAACGTAGTTTTACTGTAGAGTTTATCTGATCTACAAAGACAAATGCAACATGAACCTGAAACTCAGAAACATGGTCATATCAGTGGCCACACTGAGAGGAGCACCTC